>CAUYPK010021374.1:0-17424 GCA_963574355.1 Loris lydekkerianus | reverse complement strand
CCCCGGATTGGCTTTTAATCCTTTTGCTTAATTTGGAAGAGCTCTGTCTGATGGGCTGTGGCCTGGCCCGGCGGGGGGTGCCTTGGGCCGCCCCCCCCCCCCCCCCCCCCCCCCAGTGCATTCTCCTGGCATATGGCTGTTCGGCAGCTGCCTTGGAACCAAAGAATTTCCAGAAATCCCCAAGAGGCTAGGATGGGATTGGCCCCGTTCAGGTTTCAGAGTCCAAGCTCCCCTCTGCCCCAGAATCTGACTACCTTTTGCTGGCCAGAGAGAACAGCCAGAGGCAGCCTGGGAAAATGGGAAGGGCTCTGGTTTTGGCATCAGAAGATTGAGGTTTGAGCCCTGGCTCTGTTCATTTCTGGCTGTGTAGGGCAGTGGAAAGAACAAGATTTGGACAGGCCTTGATTAGTTGGGCTTTACTCCTTACCCTGGACCCAGGCCAGGGTGCTCCTAACAAGTCCCAGGCCATCCCCAGAGTGTGCACGCTTGGCCACCTCCTGCCAGGTAGCACAAGTCCAGATGTCCAGCCCATCCCAGCCAAGGCTCTGGTCCCCATCCTGTTACATGTCCAGGAGTTGCTAGTGTTTGGGAGTCCCCAAGTAAGGGACCAGCCTTGCTTGGTCTTGCCACCAGTGTAGCTCCAGTGGAGGTCCTGGGTAAATGGGTGGATGACGTCCTGAGTAGGGAATGCTGTGCAAGCCCCCAGCTCCTGAAGCAGCCGCAGGTGCTGGGGGTGTTTTAGCCTCAGTAAATGGTCTCCCTGGACATCAGGCACAGCCCCCACCCGCTTCTTTCTTGCTTCTTCTACACTTGCTCCTCAACACATGATCCAAGAGTCAGGAGTCCTGGTTAGAAAGGGCAAATTTGGCCCCCCAATCTGTATGTAATGATATTCCTCAGCCAACTTGTTCTCATGTTAAAGTTAAAGCAGTGCTGCTCTATCACAGAGGCTGGAAAGAGAAAATACTGACTTTGCAAGACCCTCTTGCAGCTAGGAGAGGACGTGGACCTGGTTCTGGCTAATAACCAGAAGTCTCGGGGTGGGGAATTCTAGGAAAGCTTTTTAGAGTGGATTGTCGAGGCTGGCCTGCCCCTCTGTGGAAATAATGCAGCCATCCGAAGACTTCAAGAGTGAAATGCACATTCTAAGGATGACAGGAACACAGACGGAGTCTGGGTTCTTGGTGACAACTGCAAACAGCTGCATCCGCTGAAGATGTCTATCTCTGGACATCTGACCTGAGAAAAATAAACCCTTACATGCTAAAGCCCGTGTTAAGTAAGCTTTTTGTACTTGTGGCCAAGTGGATGGATCCTGACTGGTGGGGAGAGGGCACTGCGCTCTGAGGTAACCGGGCAGGTCGAGGCAGGACTCTGACACTCACTTTCCTATAGAGGTGGAATCTCAGCCTCCATGGAGTTCCAGGAGCCAGTGCTGTCTAGGGTGGAAAGTTTTTCTTTAAGCCTCTTGCTGCCGTAGATCACTGGTGCAGGGAGTAGCCAAATGCAACCTGGGAAAGTGGGAAAGGTTTGCAGTCAGAAAGTCTGGGGTGGAGCCTTGAATTCCTCCTGCCTCAGGTCAACAGTGGCTCCAATGCTTGACCCTGCCGGTCAGGTGAGGTGAGGAAGGAGAAGCAAAGAGTGGTTAGTCAAAGGAGAGAGACAGGCAGAAATGGTCATAGACTAATTAGAAGCAGTCAGGATCCATCCACTTGGCTGGATTGCAAAGTGAGATTGCAATCTTTTTCTAACAAAGACGGCTTCCTGGAGGAGTGTGCCTTGGTCAGGGCCTTGAAGGATGCACCTAATTTGGTTGCGGGGTGGGAGGGTGGGTGGGGGACACAGCAGAAGGAGAGCTACAAGCCTCGACAGTGACATATCCTCACTTGGGCTTGTACAAGTCCCTCTCTGTCTGCACAGTGACCTCAACTCATCCTCCAAGACCTAGTGCTACTCTCCACCCTTGCAAAGGCATCCCTGAGTCTCTCTGCTGCATGGGCCCTCCAATCCTGAAAGGCCTTTCTTATGCTATATTCTGATTATGCCTTTGTCTGTCTCCTGGCTGGCCTGTAAGCTCTGGGAGGGTAGGGATGATGTTTGCAGAATCGCTGCTGGGAGAAAGGGCAAGGATATGGGAAGTATGAATCCCTGGAGGCAGGTGTGGGCATCTTCAGGTCAGTGGGGAAGCAGGGAGCTGATGTGTCTGGAGTACCGCTCATGCAGTAGGGCACAGGAGGGCAGGTGGAGAGGGGGAGGCTCCAAGCCCTGCTTCCTGATGACATTTCTTTCTTTCTTTCTTTTTTTTTTTTTTGAGGCAGAATCTCACTTTGTTGCCCTCGGTAGAGTGCTGTGGTATCACAGCAACTTCCAGCTCTTGGGCTTAGGCGATTCTCTTGTCTCAGCCTCCCTAGTAGCTGGGACTACAGGCGCCCGCCACAACGCCCGGCTATATTTTTTGTTGTGGTTTGGCTGGGGCTGAATTCGAACCCGCCACCCTCGGTATATGGGGCCGGTGCTCTACTCACTGAGCCACAGGCACCGTCCTCCTGATGACATTTCAAGGCAATTCCAGTGTAAGTCTCTCTCAAGGTGGAGCACCTGAGAAATCTTGGGGCATTTTCTTTTCTTTTTGGTGCTTGCTCTGACATACAGGAACAGGGCTTCCAGTGATCACAGCCCCTTGCCCTTGGCCTTGAGCTGGAGAATTTAGGAATGAATTAGTATAATGCTTCCCATTATCTAGGAGCTCATATCTCCCAATTACAGAGATGTGTTCAGCTTGCTCTTTTGACTTTGACTTCTGAGACTTGAGGAGGCACATGTGCTAGAAATGAATGAGAAATGGCCTGGGTATAGGAGGCCTGGGTTCCTGTCCTGCCTCTGTCAATGGCAGAGTGACCACCCAGAGCCAACTGGGTGGCTTTGGGCTTTGGACCCTGCTTCCCTGCTGGGGTTAGATGATCTTCCAGCTCCAACATTCTAATTTGTTGCTCCTAATGCTGGCTGCGAGAGGGTGGGGTCTGAGGCCATCTGAGTTGCCATCTTGCATGGGAGCTCTCGACATCCCCACCTCCCAGATGATGAAGAGAATGACAGTATTAATAATAGTTGGCATTTCCTGAACACAAGCATTGTGCTAAGGACCTTGCATTCATCACCTCATTTAATTGCTTACAAAACCCTGATCAGGAAGGAGTTATTATTATCCCATTTTATATATAAGGAAAGAGAAGCACAGAATGATTAGTTAAGGTCCATGCCGTCTCTCTATATAAGGGACTATTTCATTTGTAATATTATGAACTGAATAGCCCCTCAGTTTTTGTTAGGTGGGATGGTTTTACAGTGATGGGAAGAATAAAGCTCTGGCTCCTTTAAGAAGCAAGGTGGTGGGTGGCACCTGTGGTTCAAAGGAGTAGGGCGCCAGCCCCATATGCTGGAGGTGGCGGGTTCAAACCCAGCCCCCGCCAAAAAAAAAAAAAAAGAAGAAGCAAGGTGGTAAAAGAAAGAATTCAAAAGGAGGGAGAGGTGCTGAGTGAGTGGGATGGGGATGGGGGGTTCTGGGATGGCCAGGTATGGGGCATCCTACCAGGTCCAACCTCTAGGCTGACTTCCGTTGCCGCAGGGTCTGCCGGGGAAACCACTAGATTCTGATCTTAGCCTGAAGGACTGATTCTGGGTCTAACCTGTGGGTGAGATGTAATTATGTCTATTATACCCGTCTTGAGTGATTCACAGATGGCAGGGGCTTACGTAGGAGAAATGTTCCTCTTAATTATTTTTTTTAATTTACATTTTCCGGTGACTCATCGGATTTGGGAGTACAGACTCATTGACCGTAGAACAAAAAAGGGGGGAGGAGAAAAATAAAAAGAAAAATGTCATCAGGTACACTGAAGATGAATTGTCTAAATCACGTCCCGGTGATTCTGAGTTCATGTTCCGTGAGTTCAGACGTACCTCCTACTCTGTGAGTCTCTTGAGTCTCCCTCTTCCTGGAAATGGGTGCTCAGGAAGGCAGTGGAGAGACAATCTCATGCTGGAGAGTTTGGGCTTTGGGTCAGAAGATCTGAGTTCAAATCTCTGTCCAGACCCTCATGCTTGCTGTGTGACCCTAAGCAATTTCTTCTATTCTCTGAACCTCAGTTTCTGATTTGCAAATTGGGAAACAAACTGTCAGCTTTGCAAGGTTCCGGGAGGATTAAATCAAGTGATACATATTAACGAATTTGGTATAGAGTAATGGAACAACACAAGTGTCTATCAGTGCTTTCATGTGGCATCGTGGTCCTTAGGACAACCTCGTGGGTGAGCCCTGTAATTCTTCTTAGTTTACAGATGAGGTAACTGAGCTCAGAGAGGTCACACAGCTCTGCTTATTCCCACAGGACATGGGTGTGTCCTTCCTATCCCTCCAAGTGAGCCTGCCTGAATTTGAGCTCCCCGAATTCTCTACTCCTGGTAATGATCCTCCCACCCACTCAGGTACTCCCATCAGAAACTGGGAGCCATCTTTGGCCCCTCCCCTCAGCTGGCGCCACCCCTCACGTCAGCACTGCTGGTACCGAGACCTAGATCTGCTGGCCCAGGACAGATTTGTTCCTGTCTGCCCTTCCCTGTGGCCCCCCACTGAGTTCTTGCCACATTGCCCTCTCCCTCAATATAACCAGCTGAGTCACCCTGCTTGGTCTCTTTGCTGCCTGCTTCAGGCTTGTCACTCCATCAGTGGCTCCCACTTCTGCCACACTTAGCACCCAATCCTTAGCCTCATGCCGACTCCCCGTGTCATCTCCGGGAAGAGCTTCCCAGGAAGGGAAGGGTGCTGGGTCTCTGGGCCCTGCTGTCTGCAGCATCTGAGAAGCTGGTTGTTCCCAGGAGTGCCCTCCCATCGCCCCACCTGCTTTGGGGCACTGTCAGAAGGATGTTGGCCAGGAAAGCCCTGAAGGTCAGTGGGGCAGTCAACAGCCTGTCCAAGCCTCAGCCTGTTAGTCATCCTGTCCAGGCCAGGGCAGTCCATTCATAGGGACTGCCACCCGCTCCTTCCTGCTTCCGCCAAAATAGATTTACTAGGGCTCAGGCTTAATCCGAGCTGCTGGGAGGGAGGGGTTTTCCCTGAAAACTCATCCAGAGCCTCTTGGGTACTTCCTGTTGGCCTCAGGCTGGTGGGCTTTGGGGTGGGGAGGCTTCCTACCTCCTCTGTCCCAAAGGAAATCAGGAATGTCTGCTCCACAAAGTTGGAGCAGGGGCTATCGGCACTGGCACTTACACCAGAAGAGGAGAGAGGGGTAAGCCTAAGGTGAATCCAGGAGCTCCAGGATAGGTGGCTGAGTCTCCCCCAAAGCCAGTTGTACTCAGGATTTTAGCAGGAACCCCAGGAGGGGGGAGGACCCTGAGGGGTTGAATCTGGTGTGAGATGTGGCTACTTCTGGTTCTGAAGCCTCTATCCAATAGAGAAGGGATACGCTTGGAGGAACCCAGGTGACTCGTGTACTGACACTGTGCTTGACACTGCTGCAGGGGATGACATCTCGACCCCTCAGGAAGTTCACAGTCCTAGTGGTGGAAATATACAATAATCCCGTGATCTGTGGTTTACTGAGGAATGGCATTCCACGGGACTCTAAACAGGAAATGGTTTTATTTTTTCCTGTTGCTTTCCATTATGCTGTTGGAGCCTTCCTTTCCTGCCCTTTGACACCCTAGAGCAGATGCCATAGCTTCCTGATCCCTTTTGAGGGTAACTGGGCAGGCCCTGGCTACTTCTTTGAGGTATGAAGTTGCCAGGTTCTCAGCCCTTTTTGTTTTCTGCTTTGGGCCTCAACTCTGTTCTGAGACAGTTAAATCCTTTACGTGACTGGTCCTAAGAGAAGTGTCGGGGCCTGTGAGAGCAGAGAGGAGGGCGCTCAGCTCAGCCGAGGGGTCAGGAAAGGCTGCAGGCAGCTTCTTTCACCCCAGGCATGGCTGGACTCATATTCCCTCAGGGGACAGTGCTTGATTTCTATGATAATCAAAGCCATTATGAATTTCAGAGCAAGGACCTTCTGTGTCCCCAGAGCTCATGGGGGCCTTGCACATCAATGGTGGTGGATGAAGGAGCTGGTGCTGGCTGAGAATTTTCTTTTCTTCTGCTATGGTTAAAGGAGAATCTTGGGATCCTAGCAGAGCTAGAATTCCTTGAAAGAATTTCTAGAAGGTGTTGTTGATTGAATTGTGCCTCTCCCACTCCAACTCCATGTGTTAAAACCCTAACTCCCAATGAATGTATTTGGAGATAGGGACTTTTAGGAGGTAAAGATGAAATGGGGGCTGGGTGTGGCTGTTCACACCTGTAATCCTAACACTCTGGGAGGCTCAGGCAGGTGGATTGCTTGAGTTTGAGACCAGCCTGAGCTAGAGTGACACCCCATCTCTAAAAATAGCTGGGTGTATGTGGCAGGCAGCAGTACTCCCAGCTACCTGGGAGGCCCTGGGGTAAGAGGATTACTTGAGTCCATGAGTTTGAGGTTGCTGTGAGCTATGACGGCACAGCACTCTACTGGGGGCGACAAAGTAAGATTCTGTCTTGAAAAAAAAAAGATAAAATGAAGTCGTAAGGCAGGAGCCCTAATCCAATAGGACTGGTGTTCTTCTAAGGCAGAAGTTCTCAACCTGTGGGTCACGACCCACAGGAACTGTATTAAAGAGTTGCAGCATTAGAAAGGTGAAGAACCACTGTTCTAAGGTGAGGAAGAGGCAGCAGAGAGCATTCTCTCTGTGCGCACAGACACAGCACTCTCTCTGTGTGCACAGTAGGCAGCCATCTGCAAGCCAGAGGAGAGCCCTCACCAGAAACCAGCCCTGATGGCTCAGATCTCAGAGGACTTCCAGCCTCCAGAACTGTGAGAAATGAATTTCTGTTGTTTAAGCCCCCTCATGTGTGGCATTCTGTGATGGCACCAGAGCAGATTAAGACAGTGAGGTGGCCCAGCCTGAACCAGGGCTGGACGGCTGTAAGTTGGGCTCCACTTTCACACTGGCTCACTGCTGGCCAGTCCTCTGCATGGTCTTCTTGCTCCAGCTGCGGAGCTAGGGAAGCTGTCTCTTCCCCAGACAGCCCTCCAAGCTCTCCCTCTGTATTCTTCTCGGAACGAGCTCTCAATTCATGCAGCGCTGTTCCCATTCCCTCCAAGGTTATGCTCATGGAACTGTATCCTTTCTGATGACATTCAGATCACCGGTCTATTTATAACAATGACTCATACACCACCTAACTTCTGCAGGAAGAGTTTGGCTGAGGAGTCAACTCCCTTGCAATGGAAAACAATTTGCACTTGTAAATTATCACCATTTCATTTCCACAAGATTGTTCATCCCCGGCCTCCTCTTGACCCTGGTGCCAAATCACTTAGTGAAACCCCCACCCCCATGGCAATGCCACCATCCTCTTCTCCTGTTTTTCAGAGTCTTGCTGACCCCACGACCCGCACAGCCAGGCAAGTTCCTCTTCAGCATTGACCTTGAGACCGAGACTTCCTTGCTTTGCAGATGGGAGGCCTCTGCTGGACGCTTTCCCTTTGTTTTCATGTTGTTTACTTGTGAGTGAGTTCAGGTTGGGATAGGGGCAGGGAATGGATGACTCTGGAAGAGAGCTCCGAGTCCCCATCCTTGGCCCAAGGCTGCCTTCTCCAACCTTCTCTCCTGGGACTCCAGCTTTTGGCCAGAGCAGGTCTTCCAGGTGACTGCAGGCTGCCTCCTGCGCCCACCCCACGTTGGTCCATTGCCAACTGTCCTCACTCCTAGCTGACAACAGCCAGATCAGTCCTTTAAGTGCCAAACTTCAGCTGTCTCTCTGTAGCTTTTGGCACAGTTGAGCTCCATTCTTCTCAGCTTCTGTTACGCCACCCTCTCCTGATTCTGGAAACCCCTAGACTCCATTCCCTCCTCACTGTGCCTGGCTGCAGGCACCTGCCTCTTTTCCCTGGCATCACTGCTCAGGCATCAGGTGATGCTCAAGCTCCAGCTTTCCCCCTCCAATCCATTCTCCATCATCCATGTGACACCACGGCCCTGCATTGAAGCTGCATTTGCATAGCACACAGGGCCCCACGACCCGTCCTTCTGGCCTCTTGGCTTCATTTCTTGCCACTAATTCACACTACCCCAATTTCCTGCCATCCTGAACTACTCAAACACTTTCAGATTAACTTTCTTCTCTCACATCTCTCTGCTTTAGCATGTGATGCCTCCATTGCACAGAACACTCTCACCACCTTCTTCCTTCGGATGAACTCTACTCATTCAGAATCCCGCCAGGTTGTCTGCACCAGCAGAGGGCTTCCTCTCCAGCTGGACTGGGGTCTTCCTTACTGCCCACTGTTGAACCATCTGTAGGTGTCTGTTTTGCCTACCTACCAACCTAGGCAAACTCCTTTATTTTATGCTCACCCCTTTTTTTTTTTTTTTTTTTTTTTTGCAGTTTTTGGCCCGGGCCAGGTTTGAACCCGCCACCTCTAGTATATGGGGCCGAGGTCCTACTCCTCTGAGCTATAGGCGCTGTCCCAGATTCCCTTTTTTTAAAAAAGAGCACTTAGTAGTTATATTTATTTATTTTATTTTTATTTATTTATTTATTTATTTAGACACAGAGTCTCACTATGTCACCCTGGGTAGAGTGCCGTGGCATCACAGCTGACAGCAACCTCAGAGTTTAAGCAAGTCTCCTGTCTCCTCCTCCCAAGTAGCTGGGACTACAGGTGCCCACCACAACGCCTGGCTATTTTTTGGTTGCAGCCATCATTGTTGTTTGGCAGACCCAGCTTTATTCGAACCTGCCAGCTCAGGTGTATGTGGCTGACGCCTTAGCCGCTTGAGCCACTAGGCACCGAGCCTAGTAGTTATATTTAATAAGAACAGTTATTTGTAGCTAGAAGCTACATGAGAACAGAAATATCTTTATTTTTAAATAGGAGTATTGGTTTTCTTCTTAAAGAAAACTTACTATTACATATTTGAAGACACCTGTTACCTATTATCCAACTTTGCCCAGTCTTACCACAGGCTGCATTTCCTTCAGATGCATTTGTATAATAAGATTAGAAACATGATCGAAGGCCTCTGAGTTTTAATGTGTGTCTATAAAACTTGCTTTTATTGAACGTTGAAATGGTAAGTAGATTGGATGAAGTATGTGGCTCGGTGCCTGTAGCTCAAGGAGTACAGCCACATACACCAGAGCTTGTGGGTTCAAATCCAGTCTGGGTCTGCCAAACAACAATGAAAGCTACAACCAAAAAATAGCCAGGTGTTGTGGCAGGCGCCTATAGTGCCAGCTACTTGGGAGGCTGAGGCAAGAGAATCGCTTGAGCCCAGGAGTTGGAGGTTGCTGTGAGCTGTGATGCCACAGTACTCTAACCCAGGGTGACAGCTTGAGGCTCTGTCTCAAAAAAAATTTTTTTTTTTACAAAATGTGTGCAACATTTAAGGATTAGTGAAACAGGCTTGGCACAGTGGCTCACACCTGTAATCCTAGCACTCTGGGAGGCCAAGGAGGGTGGATTGCTGGAGCTCAGGAGATGGAGACCAGCCTGAGCAAGAGCGAGACCCCCATCTCTACTAAAAATAGAAAAACCAGCCAGGTGTTGTGGCAGATGCTTGTAGTCCAGCTACATGGGAGGCTGAGGCAAGAGGATGGCTTGAGCCCAAAAGATTGAGGTTTCTGTGAGCTATGATGCCACGATACTCAACCTATGGCCCAGAGTGAGACGCTTGTCTCAAAAAAAAACAATCAGTGAAACAGTGAACACCTGTAGACTCACCACTCAATTTAGGAAAAAGAATATAACGATTCCTCTGAGGCCCTCCCCTGCTTGTCCCCTTTCCTTCCTTCCCAAAGGTAGCCACTATCCTGAATTGTGTGTACGATTATCTTGCTTTCTTTACACGTATATAAAATATATTTGTATTCCTAAGCAATAGCATGTTTAGTTTTGCTATCTTTTCAAACTTCATATAAGTGGAAACACACAGTTTATATTCTTCTGCAACCTGCTTCTTTGAACATTTTGTTCTGACATTATGCATAACCTATAATTCATTCATTTTTTGCTGATTTTTTTTTTGTGGAAAGACCATACTTCGTCCACTCTCCTGTTGATAGCCATGATAGGCATGTAGTGTGTTCCCCACCGTCTGTCTTATCTCTTCTATCTCTGCCCATCTCCTTTCTTCTGTTGCAAACAGCACTGCAGTGAGGATGTCCCCTGTGAGACACAAGTGCCCTCCAGCTACCGAGCACCCAGGACACCCCACTTCCTAGATGTTGCCTGTCTCCATTCCCACAAGCCTTCCCAATATTTGCCTTCTGATTGTTCCACAATCCTACCAGTGCTTAATATTCTTAGACGTCAATGACTTTGTGAAACCATCAAGTAGGAAGTTCTGTCATGTTACTTTCCTGATTACTAGCGAGATTGAACATCTTTTCTGTAAATTATTGTATCTTTTGCCTATTTGGTGATTTTTCTTCAGAATTGACTGTTGGTAGTTCTTTATGGATTTCGAACATGAATCTCTTATTAGGCAAATGTTGTTTCCCAGGTTATAGTTTGTCTTTTTTTTTTTTTTGGTGGGGAGGATTTGAAAAAAAATTGAATACAGTTAAATGTACACATCTGGCCACGTGCCACAGCTCAGACCTATGATGCTAAGCAGGCTGTGGTTGAGTTGGGAGAATTTCTTGAGGCCAAGAGTTCAAGACCAGCCTAAGCAACATAGCAAGATGCTGTCTCCACAAAAAATTAAAAAAAAAAAAAAATTATCCAGGTGTTGTGGACATCCACAGTCCCAGCGACTCAGGAGGCAAAAGTGTTTAAAGAATTGGAGGTTGCAGTGAGATGCGATGAGCCCACTGCACTCTGGGGCAGGCAACAGAGTTAAACTGAAGCAATTAAGATTTATGTATTTATGTATTTATTTATTTTATCTGTCTCCGAAAAGATAAAATGAATAAATACATAAATCATAATTGCTACAGCTTAATGGATTTTTTTTTTTTTTGAGACAGAGTCTCACTTTGTTACCCTCAGTAGAGTGCTGTGATGTCACAGCTCACAGACACCTCGAACTCTTGGGCTGAAGTGATTCTCTTGCCTCAGCCTCCCAAGTAGCTGGGACTACAGGCGCCTGCCACAACGCCTGGCTATTTTGTTGTTGTTGTTGTTGTTGCAGTTGTCATTATTGTTTAGCTGGCCTGGGCTGGGATTGAACCTGCCACTCTTGGTGCATGTGGCCAGCACTGTAACCACTGTGCTACAGGCGCCAAGCCTGGATTTTTTAACAAATGCATCAGCCTTGTAACCCATTCCCCTATCATGTCATAGAACATTTCCAATGTCCTTGGATGTTTCTTCGTGCTCCTTCCTGGGCAATGGCTGCCTAGACTTCTTTTACTATATAGTAATTTTGCCTGATTTAGAACTTAATATAATAGAAATCATATAGTAAGTGTGTCTGGCTTCCTATGCTCAGCATAATGTTGTTAAGATTCATCCATGTTGCTGCCGAGATTTCTTTTTTATTGTTAAGACGATGTTCATTGTATAAATAGACCACTGCGTGTTTATCCATTCTCCTGTTGATGGCATGTAGGCTGTTTTAGTTTTCGGCCATTGCCAATAAAGTGGCTGTAAACATTATATACCTGTCTTTTTGTGGACAGATGTTTTCATTTCTCTTGGGTAAATACCTCCAAGTAGAATTGCTGGGTCATAGGGAAGGAGCCTGTTTATGTTATAAGAAACACTGTGTTTCAGTTTTACTTTTGTTATGAGCATTGTCTGTTATCAGATTTATCAATCTTTTCCTTGGACTTCTGCTTGCTTAGGAAAGCTTTTTCTGATGTCCTATAGTTTTTTTTTTTTTTCTACATTTTCTTCTGAAGGTTTTAAATTTTGCATTTCACATTTGAGTCTCTAATTCCTCTGAAATTGCCTTTTGTCCGTTGTGTGGACTAAGAATCTGTTTTCCCCGCATTCCTCATTTGAGTAACCAATGTTCCCAGCACCAGCATTGACCGGTGTACCGTGAGACAATCTTAGGGGTGCCTTGGAAACTTTTAAATGTCATTAATTCAATTATTTTTGAAAGAAGTTTGAAGCCCAGTAAGTATATATATATATATATTTTTTTTACTCTTTTTTTTGATCAACATAATTTAAGTATGTGGTGGAAGTTTTACTACAAATTCAAATGTGCTGTGAGATAAGAATGGTTGAACAACACTGGATAGAGCCTTGCTCTGGCCTTATCCTCATTGTAATGTCATCTTTGTCACATGTGAGATTTCCACATAGACTTAGACCTGTTTCTGGGTTCAGTTCTGTGCTGTCAGTTTGTTTTTCTATCCCTGTCCCAAGACTACACTGAGCTAATTACTATAATTCAAAAAATGTCCTGCTATTTGGTAGGGTAAGTCATTTGACTTTGTTCTCCAAAATCAACCTGTCTATGTAGGGGTTGAGCACTTCCATAAATTTTAAGGTCAGTTTGTCAAATGAAGCACGCATGCGCGCGCGCGCACACACACACACACACACACACACACACACACAGTGTTGAAATACTGTTTGCGTTTGCCTCATCTTTATCAGCTAGTTGGAGGTAAGAGTGCCATTGTTATGACTGTTAGACTTCCTATTCATGAACATAATTTCTCTATTTTTTAAAAATTTCTTAAGGTGGCTTGGCACCTGTAGCCCAAGCGGCTAAGGCGCCAGCCACATTCACCAGAGCAGGCAGGTTTGAATCCAGCCCGGGCCTGTCAAACAACAATGACAATACAACCAAAAAAAAATAGCTGGGCGTTGTGGTGGGTGCCTATAGTCCCAGCTACTTGGGAGGCTGAGGCAAGAGAATCGCTTAAGCCCAGGAGTTGGAGGTTGCTGTGAGCTGTGATGCCACGGCACTCTACCCAGGGCAATAGCTTGAGGCTCTATGCCCCCTCCAAAAATAAATAAAAATAAATAAATACATTTTCTTAAGTTTTTTTTTTTTTTTTTTTTTTTTGAGACAGGGTTTCACTCTGTTGCCCTCACTAGAGTGCTATGGTGTCACAGCTCACAGCAACTTCAAATTCTTGAGCTCAGGCAATCCTTTTGCCTCAGCCTCTCAAGTCACTGGGACTATAGGGGCCCACCACAATGCCTGCTAATTTTTTGTTGCAGTTGTCGTTGTTTTGGCAGGTCCTGGCTGGGTTTAAACCCGCCAGCCTTGGTGTATGTGGCCAGCACCCTAACCACTGAGCATAAGCGTGGAGCCATTCTTAAGCGCATACCTGCACTCTTAAGGTATTTTAATTTATGTATTTGGTTTGTTTGTTTGTTTTGAGGAAAGGTCTTGCTCTGTCCCCCAGGGTAGAGCACTCACTGCAACATCAAACACCTGGGTTCAGATGAGCCTCCTGGCTCAGCCTCCAGAGTAGCTAGGTATGTACCATCATACCTAGCTAAATTTTAAGGTATTTTAATAAAGGTACACACTTTTCTCCGTAAAGATCTTGTACACCTTTTTTTCCCCTAAATATTTTTACTTTTTAATATTGATGCACAATAATTGTACATATTTATGGAATACCTGTGACATTTTGATGCACGCATATAATATGTAATGAGCAAATCAGGGTAATCATGTGAATGCTACTTTCTTTGCATTACTATTATTATTATTGCTTAATACTTTGTTGCAGCAATTGTTAGATTTCTTTTCTGAATGTATTTGTCTTTGTTTCTTAGTTCTTTGCAAGGTTTTTGTTTCTGGTCTCTATCTGAAACATTGTTATTTTTAAAGTTTAAGCCTTTTTCATTTTGTGAAGGCAAAAAATGGAAGCCTAATGAACACATGTATATGTGAAAATAAAAAATATTTATATATAACTGAAATAATATATTGAAATATATAATTATTTACTACTGTCACCGTACCTATCATGCTATTGAACACTAGAACTTATTTCTTCTATTAACTGTAGAATGTTCATGAGGCTTAAAACAAATGTATGTTCTATAGCTGTTGGTTGTGGTATTCTAATCCCATTCATGAAGGCTCTTCCCATGACCTAATCACTTCCCTTCACCTTGGGGATTTCAACATAGGGATTGCGTGGGGATGTAAATATTCAGACCACAGCACCGTATATGCCTGAATTGGTTCCTGGGTCTCTCTTGTATTTAATCTGTCTACTCCTGCCCCAGTGCTACACTGTTTTTATTACTATAGCTTTACCTTGATATCTGGTAGGGCAAATCCTCCTGTCTTATTCTTCTTCAAGAATGACTTAGGTTTTTATGCCTCTATCATCTTTTATACAGATTTTATAATCACCTCATCGGTTTCCATGAAATATCTTTTCTATGGTGGAATTCAGTGCTGTCAACATTCCATCCAATGGCTTGGCTGGTCCTTCTGGAACGTGGTGTCATTTTCAGGACCCAGTGTCAGGTTGGATATTCAACAGGGCTGTAGCCAGATTAGCCCTGTGGGTGGCAGCCCCGTTGCTGGGCCCACATATAACCTCCACCCCTTCTACCGTGGCCATTTTGTTGATGAGCACCTTGAGTGAGGACAGGAGTGGCCAGGAAAGTTTGATTGACATATACAGAGTGTGTTACCTTCTCCAGCAGATTGTAGAGACCTGCTTCTGCTGAGCAACCCCACTTAGAGAGGTTAACAACATGCCTCTTCTCTCTTTGTCACCAACTTTCCAACCTTATTCTTTCAAAGTCCCTGTTCATCCAGTCAAACCATTATCTCTGTCTATGCATCCGTGTAATAGCCACATAGCCCTCCCTCTGGCCTAGAGGAGAGGGGCTGGGAGAAGCCACTGATGGTGAGACAGTCTGAGAAGTCACCACATCTTGCCACTATGACTATGAAGCTTAAGACTTTGTTGTAAGGCTGTGAGCTGCTGCTTCTGCATAACCTCAAGGCAGGAGTATATGGAAAAATTGCAAAGCCATGTCTGACTGCCACAACCTGAAAAACATGGGTATAATTTTGTCTTACTTCTATCTACTTTTCAATTTTGTTTAAGTTTTTTTATTGGCAAACTCTAACCTAGAGCCATACTAGGACAAGTAATTATCTGATCTAAAAAAAGAGATGGTAGTACCAAGTTGACCGTAGACCATCTAGCCCAGAGGTATACATTTCAGTTGTTTACAGTCATTTCCATGCAGAGGGTAATGTACTGCTAGCCATCTGGTTTGGGATGGCTTGTTATGTACCTGGGATTGTGGCACAAGCTGCAGAGGTCAGAGGTTGTGCTATGATAACAGGTCAATGATATTTAGTAGTAGACACATATGGTTATTGATGAGAAATAAGGTTTGAAATGTATGATGGCAGAAGCCAGTCTGTTCCAAAGTAAGATAAGGCATGTCTGACACTTAATGTTAAAATGTTCATCACATCTATGTTTAATATAATCTGTTTTTCTTTAACCTTTCAATGATTAGTCTCAAAATAACACTGTAACTTACAACACACAATACTATTAAAAATGTTTTATTAAAAATTTCACTTCTGAGCGGGATTAAAGATGGCGGCCGAGTAACAGCTTCCCTGCAACTGGGCACGGCGAGTCTGGGGAGACAAGACTCCAGGCATCTCTGGCTGGTGGGATCTGCCTATAATCATCCCTTTGAGGATACAGGGAGCCAGCAAGGGACTTCTGGACCCCAAGAGGAGGACAAAAACAGTGGAAAACTGGCAAGTGGTTGCGTGTGTTCGATTGACCTAATCACGCTAGCAAACAAGTATAAGCAGCAGTGAGACTGCAAACCGGAAAGGCCTTACCTGTGAACTCTTTTGGTGTTCTTGGACTTGGCACTCAGTTGAGCTGCCTTGGGGAGAACTTGAGCAGGGGCATGGAGAACTTTGGGCATTGTCTGGGGTCCCAGACTGAGCCACTGAGCTGGGCGCAAGAAGCCATTGTGAAAGAACTACCCCCAGCAAGCTCCACCCTCTGGGTCCCAGAGCAAGGATCAGGCAGGACAAAGTAACGTACTGACTGACCAGCCTAAAGTCGGGGACTGAGCTGCCTTACCGCCTTAATCCTTAGAGGCAGAGTGAGACAGTTTTGGCACACTGGAGCCTTGGGCTGTTGCCCTGGGTAGAGTGCTGTGATATCACAGCTCATAGCAACCTCAAACTCCTGGGCTTGGTGCCGCCCAGACCTCCATAAGAGCTGTGCAGCAACCACCGACCCGTGACCAACACCCACCAGGCCTCCGCATTCCCTGACCAGGAACTGCGGGAGCCATGCAACATTGCATCCTCCCTCCTGTATCCTCCCAGCCTCCACACTAGCCCGTTCATCTGGCCAGGGACTCTGGTAGCTGCATGCCCTCAGGAGCCCTCCCGACCCCTGTGCAGAGCCCTTCTCCTGGCCAGAGACTTCTAGAGCCTTGGGCTCTCTGTGCCAAAGTCACTGGGTGCCAGGCACTCCCAGAACCATGTGCACCACCTCCAGCCCTGTTGCTAGATCTGGGTGTGTCACACACCAGAGCTGCTTCCACAACCAGAACTCCCTAGGTAGAGCAGCCATAGAGGAACTACACAGGGTCATTCCCTACAACAACAATAGAGTGATCCTGCTGGGGCCTAATCTTGGAGAGACACCTCCCCAACTTTGAGGACAGCCAGAGGCAATAGTGAAAAACAATCATGAGGCGAAATCAACAGAAAAACTCTGGCAATATGAATAATCAGAGTAGATCAACTCCCCCAAGGATCAATAGGGTAGAAACAGCACAAAACCCCATACACAAACAAATAGCTGAGATGTCAGAAATTGAATTCAGGATCTGGATAGCAAATAAGATCAAATTAGAATTCCAAAAGTTATCTCAAGAATTCAACGAATTCAAAGACCAAATGACCAAAGATTTTGACACATTGAGACAAGAAGTTGCATCCCTCAAAGATCTGAGAAACACAGTAGAATCCCTCAGTAACAGAATGGAGCAAGCAAAAGAAAGGATTTCAGACATTGAAGACAAAGTTTTCAAACGCTCCCAAGCCCTTAAAGAGGAAGAGAAATGGAGAGCAAAAACAGACCACTCTCTCAGATAGCTCTGGGATAATTCAGAGAAAACCAATATTCATTTTATAGGGATCCCCAAAAGTGACTCAGTGGCTTCACAAGGCACAGAGTCTCTTCTTCATGAGATTATGAAGGAGAACTTTCCAGACATGCCAAGAGATTCCAAAATTCAGATAGCAGACAGTTTCAGAATTCTAGCATGACTCAACCCGAATAAGACATCCCTCAGACACATCATAATCAATTTCACTAAAGTTAATATGAAGGAGAAAATTCTGAAAGCTGCCAGATGAAAGAAAACCATTACCTACAAGGGGAAGAATATTAGAATAACTGCAGATCTCTCT
>CAUYPK010021373.1:0-54379 GCA_963574355.1 Loris lydekkerianus | reverse complement strand
TCCTTCCTTCCTTCCTTCCTTCCTTCCCAACCCCCACACACCACCCCCCCCCCCCCCACCCCCCCACCAAACTAAACAAGGTAATATAATATGAATTTTTATATATAGTTTGAATGTTACACAAATAAAAAAAAAAAAAACCACAAAAAAACGAAATCAGTCCGGGGGGGGGGGGGGGGGGGGGGGGGGGGGGGGGTGGGGTTGGTAGGGAAGGAAGGAAGGAAGGAAGGAAGGAAGGAAGGAAGGAAGGCACCAAAATGAATTAGCAGTTTCTGGTAAATATACCATAAGATGCACTATGAATTTATAACAAAGGTTAGCCCTCCTTTAATTTCCACTAATTCTATGCTTTCCTAGACACTGTAGATAATCTCTTTGTTCATTGCATTTGCCTCATAACTCCCTGATTTGAAAATTGCTGTTCAAAATTATACACACTATTTCCACATTAGAACTAAAACATAACTGTTAAGTTGTCCCTGGCTAAAAAACAAATCTTTACTGGGCCGTCAATACCTTAGGCATTATTAATAGGGTATTTATGTTTCAGAGACAGAAATTTGAATTTCTACTATGACACTTAGCTATTTTGTGATTTGAAAATTATTATGTGTCTGTTTTAATTTTTTTTTTCTTTTTCTGATAAAATGGAATCTATTTTGAAAGGTCCTGAGAAACTTAATGAGTATTCCCTACCTGGGAAACTGTAGGTATAAAATAAATGTTTCCTGCATCTCTGTAGCCTCGTTTCTCATTTTCAATTCTTTCTGTAAATTTTGTCTCAATTAAAAAATAATAAATATTTCATTAACGCTTGACTATGGACTATGTTTGGTATCAACTTTTGTGAGAGATAAAAGAAAGAGATTGTTCCCTCAAAAAAATTCAGTTGTAAGAACATTAGGATAGGCTCTTGGAAACTAATATTGAAAATATAAGGTTGTTTTTACAAAGTGTATGGATGGTAAAATTTACTAAACTTGGTGACTAATTGAATGGAGCTATGGAAGTAAATAGTGGGCAGTGTAAAGGAAGCCTTCAAAGTTTATGGATAAAGCCAGTTGGTAAATGGCAGCTGTTGTTTTACAGGATTTAATTTTATTTTTAAACAATGTCTCCATTTTTTCTGTTGAATACCCTCTTCCCTCAAATGTATTAAATGTTTCTTAAGCTCACAGACCATGATATAAATATAGAATTATTTAAATCCACCAAAGCACTCTGCATATAAAATAGGCACTCCAGAAATATTTAACTGTAGAGGTAAAGGGAACTGCCCTTCATCCTCAGAAGGTTCCTTGAAAAATCAAGTCACAAAAAGCAGATGGACCAGAGAAAGGGTTTATGACCCCTCTTTTACACAGGGAGCATCACAGAGAGATCACAGTATCCCAGTGAGGTCCACAGGCTTATATGTTGTGCTCCCATGGGAAAGGGAGATGGGGAAGTGTGGACAATTTTAGGGGGGTAGTAAATGATTTTAGAGGACTTCAATGGACTTGAAGAACATATAATGGTCTAGGGCAAAGTCCATTGTGTCAGAAGAGTAGACTGGTTTGTAAAAGTCTGTCCAGGTTTGTTGACAGACTTTTGTCTTCCTTCTTGAGATATGGGTTTAGTTAATGTAAACTAAGGGTAGAGGCAGAGATTGTTTTCTTCTTTGGTTGGCCAGATTTTATACAGATAAGGGAACTTCAGTCTATGACTTTGAAGAGACAGAAGACTGAAAAGGGGGTTGCAGGAAAATAATTATTCTTGTCAGTTGGTTTTTCTGGTCCTTATGTACATAGGAGAAAAGTCTTCTCGTGCCTGTGTTGATCTCCAGGCACCTTTAATTCAAAATGCTCATAACACAAGGACCCATACTTCAGAGTGAAGTTCTTTCACTATTTTTTATTACAAAAGAGTAAAGCTTTTAGAGAAGAAAGCAATCTGGAGAGATGTGAGGTTTGCCTCACATGGAGGAGAGGCACTTCCTTGCTGTGAACTTATAGGTGTAATTTCATTAACACTAAGACTTAAGTAATAATCCCCATAGTGATTAGAATTACTTTAACAAAATTCAAAAGATTCAAACATCTTTATTTCAATCATTTTAATTCCCTCTCCTAATGTCATGATAAAGCCATAAATGGCTGACCTAGGTTTTATTTTTGTTTTTCTTTTCTTAATAGTTGCAAACTGGGGGAAAAAAAAAAAAAAAAGCTGAATATGATCAGATGATGGAAAAGAGAAAAATTCCAGAATTAATTTACATAAGGAAAAGCCACATTCTGCATTTACTAGCATTTTGTGAACTGTAAATAAATAACTATTTAACAAGGTATTATTATGTATATGCAAAATGTAGACGTATAGGAAACATATACATATATGCATGTATATTATTTAAACTACCAATTAAATCACAAAATTATTTGAAAACCTTAAGGTTTAGAGAGAGAAGGCCTCTAAAAGTTAAATAACCAGAGGTTCTTTTTTTCTTTAATCATTCCAAAAGAAGCTAAAAGTCCATAAATATAGGTACACCCATTCTTGGCAGAAATTTACAGCAGGTGATTTGGAAAAATATAGGGTTGATGAAACAATTAAAATAGCTCTCTGTTTTCTGCAGAATTTTGGGTAGAGTTGATAACGGCAGTAACTGGGAGTGGTATTTTAGTCATCACAATAGACTTTGACTTATGAAGGAATAGAAATATCCCCTGATCATCATTTGGGGTTATTGTTACTCTTGGATGGTGTCCAGCAGGTGGTAAAGAACATTCATTTTGCAAGCATTCAAATATCTACTGGGAGCCAGGCACTGTGTTTGTAACTGATGATATTGCCATGAATAAATTATCATCTGTATTTCAGAATTTTGTGTGTGGGGGGGGTAAACAGGCCCGTAAATCAATAATTATACTGAAACATGGTGATGCTCACCCCAGGCCCACGGCTGGCATCTCTAATCTTGCGTGGAGCTCTTTCTGCTGAACCAAGACTTGCCTCACAATCTTTTGCAACATTGTGATCCAGACTGCTTCTCTGGGTCATTTTGGTTCAGCAGGTGAACTCAGAATATGCAATTAACAAGAGCATTTTATACTGAGGATGAAGAGAGTTGGGGAAAGCATAGATCCTCTGTCTGATCTTACTAAAGCAGCCTATTGCAAACCAAGTGTTTTTGACTTTGCTAGTTGAGGGAACAACCATCAGAATCCTGAGCCACCCACAGCAACATGAATGCAAGTACCTTAAGGCCGCTCGTTATTGGAGCAAATCCTTCTGTAAAAGCCAAATTCCTACTAAACAAGTTGGGACACAGATGGCCAAATGAGAAGTTGCTTACCATATTTACAGAGGGGCATCTGCTATGTCACATTACCCGTGTCCTCGGATTTTTTTTTTTCCTCTCCGGAGCTGTACAAAGTCATTGAAATGCTCTCCACTCTATTTAGCATCTCTGTGGGTTTGGCTTGTGTCTGGATTTTCCTCACAAGCATTCTTAACAATAAAGTATCTGGAAATCATTTTCACAGCTACATTAAAGAAAGATAGTGTATAATTCCTGAGCCAGGACTGAGAGTGCCTGTTATCTTCACATTACTGTTTCCTGTCCAGCAACATAGTCAGTATCAAGGTCACATGTCATGCTCAGGGTTACCCCCCAAAATGAGTCCTCTTGTCCATGTTTAGATTGTCTAACTGGCTCTTATTTTTTATTGTCATAAGAAATAGAGTTTTTGAATCAAAAAAATATTTTCAAGCGATCTACTCTTCCCTAGGCTGAATGACAGGGAAGACAGGAGTTTAAAAGATTCTAGGAGTGAGGGGCAGAATTTATAGAGCAATGACTGGTATGTCAGGAAGTTGAAGAAAATAGTGCCTGGCTTTAAGTAGGTTCTCCATAATTATTGTATGTGGAAATGAAAACAATTGCAGGCTGAACTCACATAAAAGTCTTATCTTCCCTGACGGCTAAAATCCAAATTGCCTGTCCAGTCAAAAGGATGGAAGGTTGGAAAGAAAATGCTAAATTTTAGTGTGAATAAGGCAAAATTCTTTAATCAAATAATACAATTGCAATTTTCATTTTTTTATGAGAACATTTTTGTATTTCTAATTTTTTTTTTTAAAGAAAAATTATCCAATTTAGTTGTTCTTCAGTGTTCTTTATAGAATCAATCTCACTAGATCACCGGGAAAGATTATTATTGATTCTAATCCTAGATTCCAACAACTACATATATGAATTCATTAGTTTTTAATTGGGGCCATGCTACATATATTCTGCAAATGCTCACCAGGTATCTTTGGTGTACCTCCTTTAGTTCCACCTTCCAACCTACTCTTGGAGTAGGTGATTTGCGTGGTCTTTATGGCAAAGGACTTGCTACTTTCCCAAACAATGCACTTTTTAGAAATCAAAGCATATTTTTTACTAGATCCAGATAGTCTGCACTGTGTGTGCGGATCGTCAGAGAGCAATTGTATCTGTGTACTAAACTGCTCCAAATGCTATATAAAAGTTTAAACATGTTTAAAGCATCAGCTTCAGCAAGATTAAGAAGGATATAGACCCAACAATTCAATGGGCATGTCTGTCAATTCCCTGAGCACTTGTATGTACCAAGTGCGAGCTGGGATTCTTAACATGCATTCTCTAATTGAACCTTGTGGAAATAAATGAAGGCCACCTATCTGAGAACACAATATTTATTCACAATTTACTTTTAATATGTAGCAATCCACTATTACTACTATTTGGAAAGACTTTAAGGCAGACAGAGGAATGAGAAAGCTTTATAGTGAGGAGAACAAGGTAGGCCTTAGGTATCCTGTTTGCAAAGTTTTGGGAAGGGGAAGCTGGAGGTGGACTAAGTGAAAGTAGAGCATCTTATGTGATTACTTTGGGGTAATAGGTGGCTTTCTATGGTTGGTCCTGAATTGGAAATAAAGCTGAAAAAATAAAAAGAATAAAACTGGCAATCATGGACCAAGTTCTAATCATCCTGGGCTAAGAATGGTTGCTGTTTGCTACAGAAGCTCTGGCTTGGCTGTCAGCCCTGGTTACTACAGAGGTTGGAGTCACAGATGATTTTTATATACAGTCTCAGCACTCTCTGTTTGTCCCTCAATCATTACAACTAATTCTCAGGTATGTTTTATCACCACAACTGAAGCATAGAGAAATTAAACAACTTTTCCAAAATCATAAATTGAAGTTAATAGAGGACCTGAGATTTGAAATAAGGTCCAACTAACTGAAAGCCTTGTTCTTAACCCTTACTTTACGTATTCCACAATCGGAATGATAATTCTTATAAATAAGAGCACATTATATCTACAACATCCATTCAAAGTCTCATATTTCTGCCTATTTTGGAGGCCTGAATCATCACAGTATTAGTAATGACTCATAGAAGATCAAAAGTTTTCAAACATGAAACCACACAAATTCAAGAGTTGAAAAGTTACAAATAACTTGAACTTTTGGTATTCTAAATAAAAAATATTTTTGTGTAAGTTTGTTTAAAAAGTATTATTTTTTAGAATAAAAGTTTATTTTTCAATTTTTTAAAATCACATGCATTTTTATTTGGGATTAGGTTTGTCTAATTAACTATAGATAGCCCTGTCATATTTTTTAAATTATTTTTTTTTAAATCATAACTTTGTACAGCCTATCATACTTTGACAGGTGAAAACTATATATATATATTTTTTTTTTTTTTTTTTTTTGTAACATTATCAGCCACACAAGAAAAAAGTAAGCAATTAGTGGAATTCTCAAGAGTTTAGTAAAAGAAGAACTCCTTTCTCTAAACTACTACATGTTTTCAGCATGACTTTAAAAGTCGTATTTATCCTTTTTGATATGCTTTTTGACTCCTACTTTTGTCTTATTGGCCATGCCTTAAAGTCAGTATATTGTGTTTTACTTTTAAAAAGAAGCTACTGTGGAGAACATCTTATTGACATTAGATATAGAAGGCAGTAAGATTAAAGTTTTTTCTATACATTTTATTTTACTAATGTAAAAATATAAACTGGGATAGGTCATTGCTTCGCTAATCAGGCTTCAGCTGTGTGATCTCACTTTTTTCCAGATATGATGAAATTCATGGTATGCTAAATAGGGATTCTACTAGCAGAATATAATATATGTAAATGGAACAGTTGAGGATGCTTCTGGTTTCTTCAGTAGCAAAAATGTTCTAATATTTTATCAGCTGTAAAATTAAAACTAGTCACAGATTTATTAAATAAGCTAATGTTGAATGTGACAAAAATAAGTGTAACTGAATGATTAGTGATTAAAATGTAAATTTAAAAGGCAAGAGGAAATTCTGAAATCTAATTATGTTAATGGTTATACGCATACACATTGTTATCTCAAATCTACACATATTTTGGGCCTGCCCTTCCCTGTATCTATACTCTTTCTCTAAAAAAAGCCTAAATAGTATCTTCAATCATTTTAAAAATCATATTTCCTAGACCATGAACATAAAAAATATATACAATTTCTGCTTCACTAGGATGGAAATAACTAATCATGGATCACCCTACTGCTACTAGCATTTAGAAAACTCAAAAACAGAAAAGAGAGAAATTATTTTCCAACATTGAACAGCATACAGCATAGGGCTGTAATCAATTAAGAATGAAAAGTAAGTGAGGGTGAACCGTGATGGTTGCCTGGGCTTTCTGCCTGGAGTTGCTTTTCAGGCTAGAGGGCAAAGGAGGGCAATCCACAGAGACAAGCGTAGTCCAGCCTAGCTAAGGTGTGAGAACTTGGTGTTCAGCATTACTAAAGTGGCTACAATTTGAGTCAGGGTATTGGCAGAACCCGTTGGATCTTCGGCACAATACAAATGTGTACATGAGCAATGTATGACTCCATCTGGCCAGGCAAAGAATAATTACTTTAAAAAGATAAATGATTGGGGATCTTTGAACCCAAAAACCTCCAGAGTTTGAGCAGGCTTCGAACCAGCCATATATGGTATAAAGTCTTCATTAAACACCCATGCATTCAATTTTTATCACTCTCATTAATTTGATAAAAATAACTTAGGTATTTAAATAAGTCAAATGCTTACCATCAATGGCTGCCTATCAAGATTTCTGTTGTATTTTATACGAAACAATGTATTATACAGTTACTTGCTTAGCAGAATGTAAGATAGCTGATAGTTGAGACCTCAATTGTTTTGCTCCCTTCTGTAATCCAGACCTAGAAGACTGTGATTGGCACAGAGTATGTGCTAACAAGGCATGTACTTAGGAATGTAAGAACAAATTTCTAGTTTCAATTGACTAGAATGTGTCTCAATAACTAGAAGCTATCATTAAGAGGGTATTTAAGAGTCATGGGTCACATAATTTTGACTCTTCCTTTGTATAAAAATGTCCATCGTTACCTCAGCATTTGGACAAAAACACAGAAGATAGAAAATAGAAGAGAAACTTATTTAAGAATAATATTCAAAAATAATAGAAGAGAATTCTTCTCAACAAAATACACCAGTTTTTGGATTAAAACGGCTTGCAAAGAGTTGGATGTGATGACTGAAAAAAATTGACACTAAATTATGTTCACACGGGACTTCAGAACCTGGAAGACAGAGAGTAATTCAAAATTTAACAGAGCAGGTAAAGAAAGCAACCAAAAAGGAATAAAACTAGACTGATCCAGATTGTTATTGAGTGTTGTGTAACTGACAATAGAAGAGTGGTGCATTTTAAATTGGAGAGGAAAAAATATTTGAGCCTGGAATTGAGTACCCATACACTGTTAACAGCTAATGTTAATACTTCTGCTGTTGATGATCTCTCTCTCTCTCCCTTTGAGAGATATCATCTGTATATCATGTACCAATATGTTAACTATTAACAGCTTACGTTAATACTTCTGCTACGCTCGTGATGTGCCAGGTGCTCTAAGTGTTCTTAGTGTCTTAACTGATTGAATTTTCTGAAGTCAGTCTCATTGTAACTCCATCTGTCTCGTGAAGAAATGAAAGCACAAAGTGAGTAAGTTACTGATTAAGACCATCAACTTAGCAGGTAAAGTAGTGGGGATAGAAATGTAGATATTCTGGCTCCAGAGTCCATCTTTATGATCTCTTATCCTTTTCCACTCTTTGATTTCTGTATCAAATGTGAAGGTAAAATAACATCATTTATAGCATTCAAGGACTCAGAAATTTTAACTCATATAAATATATGTAGGGAGAGATATCGTTAATAGAAATACTGGGGACCTGGACTTCTAGGTTGAAACATTGTTTCTTGGATCAAATGTCTGTCTCTTTTTTTGGACTTTTTAATTAGCTGAAGGATTTCAGCCAATTAAACACATACACAAAAGATATATAGTGCTTTAACCCAGGGGTCCAGGTGCCCAATATTTCTCTTAATGATGTCTCACCCTCTGAGGTCATATTTTTTATTATTTGTACCAAGTATTTTATGTTGCAGTTACAGATGTGTTCTTCCATACTACTGAATTTTCTTCAACATAAATTGCATTCATTGTTGATTGCTATTTAAATTGTAATAAACTTATATCCTTGCCCCTTCCAGCAAAGTATGTTCTTTGAATGTACAGTGGTCCCTTGGTATCTACAGGAATTAGTTCCAGGATACCCCCAAACATTACTCCCATTCCCTCCTTTAGATACCAAAATCCCTAGATGCTCAACTCTCTTATATAAAATTGTAGCATTTACATATAACTTATGATATCCCTTTATATACCTTAAATCATCTTTGGATTACTTATAACACATAATGTGTATTATACTTATATTTTTTATGTTTTTCTATTATATAAAAGGGGAATCATTAGAACTTATAGAGATGGGGGAGGCATTGGCATTGAATGTTATCCAAGCTGTTCTCAATTTCTTCATTTTTTGAAGCTCAAATTTAGGTAAAACATTTGTTTTACATTAAAAATTATTTGATTGTTTCACAGCAGTGAGATGTTAATGCAATTTTTTTCTTGCCATAAAATAAACCCCAAGAAGTAAGTCAGAAATCTTCAACTCTTTCATATCATCATATTAATTAAAGAACAATTTTCAAAAATAAAAACACTAATATTTCACAGTCCTTTTAGGGAGAGATATTATGTTCCTAACACATTATTTTATATAAAGAATTCATAATTATTTATGCTTGACTTAACCATGTTTTATGCTTTATTCTGTTGATTTTAAATTATTTTTATGGCATTGAAAATATAACCTCTATTCCATCCATATTTATTTTGATACTGAAACCAAACAAATTTGTTTATTGAAAGTGAGGATTTATTAATTTACCAAGCAGGATTTTATGTTAATCTCCATAACTGATTAAAATATTTTTTCTTAAGAAGCTGTGTTTAAGTCTGGAAAGGCTTTGGTTTCATAAGAAAGTTATTCTAAAACATAAAAGTTTGTACAAAGAGGTTCAAATCTATCTCCCATCTAATGTTTCCTTGCCATAAAAGAGCAAGAAGACTCATTATGTTTACAGTTGCTGTTATTTGGGGCTGGTGAAATCTCTAAATGCCAAGATAAACATGAACTGAACAAAGTAGCAGAATTTCCTTGCTCACAATCCAAGGAGACAGATAGAGCTCAAAACATAGAAATGTATCTTTGAAATCCGCGCCATCCGTTGGGAAAGAAATGATGAAATTAGATGTGTTTGGATAAGGAGAGGAAGAAAAGCCCTAGGTCTCATCATTGCCCCTAAGACACAAGCATAAATAGTGACATATATGTGTTGATAAAGCAAATGCTTATTGCCTCTTCATAAATGTATTTTTTATTAATCTGATTTTATACATCCAATCTGGTGTTGCCTCAGACAAGCAATAAACAGTATCTGGAGAAAAATGACACTGAGAATTATCCCCACCAATTTCAGTGGCTGAACCTGAAACAAAAGTGGGCTGTGAATAATAACACACCTGTGGGCATACAATTATTGTGTGGTAACGACAGAAAGGGATTAATGTTAAGTTCTCAGGCTGGAGTTGTAAACCTTCCCTTACTGTGCTTCAGTGTGAAAAAAAGACTCAAAACTGTGCTTTCTCTCTCTCTCTCTGTCTCTTTATATATATATGTGTGTGTGTGTGTGTGTGTGTGTCTGTGTGTGTGTCTGTGTGTGTGTGTCTGTTTGTGTACATATATATAGTGAGTGTGCATATATGTATGTGTATATATAGTCAAAAAGAGGCCATATAATGTATAAAGAGATGTACAAATCATTTCCTCAAAAAAGAACGCACCCATTAACAAAAGTGGTGTGTTTTGTTCCTATGAAAACACGGTGAGATTCACTACACTGGATAATGTGCACTGGTTAATGTTTTGCCACAGAATATAGGCTTATCAAAATAATATGATTAGCAACAATTCATTATAGGAACAGACACTTTAAGTAGATAGAAGGTTCCAAGTTACACAGCAATAACTACATTGTCTATAAATGAAACACATACGTCAAAGATGGAGAGATGGAGAGAGGAGAGAGAAAGGGTGAGGGAGATACTGGGAGTGTTCCTGATTAAATAGAGGAAGCAAAAGATGGTAAAAATCTCTTGTCCCAGTAGTCCTGGAAGTCTTAAAATAATGTGTTTAATTCAAAATTATGAAGCTCTGTCACTTAACTTGTTTCTTGTTACATGGGTAATAAAAATGTTACCATCATCTTAAATATCGCTTGCCAGTTAGGGTTGAGATTAGATTTTAATTTAGAGTTGTACAAGTATTCATGTCTTTGTTTGATATGTATTATACTCAGTCAATGCAAACATTTTATGACCAAAGGATAAATACTTAGAGCCTGGTGGAGCTATGTTCACTGTTGAAATCTCATGCTTAAAGCAATCTGAGTATGTTTGGGTATGTGTGTATATTGAGGGGGAATTCAACATCACCCTTCCATTTTAGGGCAGTTCACAGATATCTAACAAGACCAGATGTCATGAGCTAGAATTTTACCCTACCCCCCTTGATCTCTGTACAAATTCATCCCTCACAGAATCAGACTCAGGATTAAATAATAATATTTACTGACAGAACATTGACTATGATTTTCATTATAAGCTCATATTCATAGTTGATCTCAGCATCATCTTTTCCTTGGAGGGCAAGGAGGCTGATGTTCAAGCCTATTAGTTGACTAAGATTACAACCACTGCTAAGCACTCTATTCCCATGGAGCTCTGCAAGCGGTAAGGTCTGTTCTGGTGGGCCATATTTCGGGGAATCAATCTTGATAAATCAAACTTACCTCTGATCTTGTGAAATTTTATAAACTATGCAAATTTCTTTATGACTTTTGGAACACTTGACATAGATTGTATTAATATACAACACAATATTTAGCAACATCAATTCAATGATTTCCATATAAAACAAGAGGGACTCCTTCCTTGGGTGTCAAAATTACCATCTTGCACATCAGTTACCTTTCTTATGATAAAATTGACTCTCCATCTCTACTCCTTGGTCTGTAGGAACTGGCCTTTCTTATATAATAACTAATGTTCCAGCCACATACAGACTCAAATTCCATTCTTTACATCTCTCCTTCTTGACTGTAATTGACTGGTTACTTTTCAATTTCCTTTATGTACCCTTAATTCTCAATAACATAAAAAACACACATACATTTACAAATTTGCCTACTGGGAAAACTGAAGACCTTATTTCCTTTCTATGATTATGACAATTGTCTTTCTTCTTCCTCGGGTGTTCTTTCTTCTACATCTTGACGCAAAGTAACTTCTTGCTCTTTACCACTTGGCTTTTTCGGTACAGTTCTGATACTTCCCAGGATAACGTAATTCATCCATGAATATATAGAGCCTTTAGTTATGTAAACTTGAACAAATCTATTCATTGTTTTATACCATAATTTCCTTGAATAAAATATACAGATTATAAATATGTATTTCTAGGGGATTTTTGTAAGAATTATAGGAGATTCATAATACATGGACTTTTCTTGCCATATTTCCTGGATTATACTGAGAATATATAACTTCCTTCTTTATATTTACACTAAAAATTACCATGTTAAACATCTTCATATTTTTTTTGGAAAGTATACAGTAAAAAGATGCAAAATTAAAGACATTTAGGACAAATTTGGGGATTTAGCAAGGCACAGTTGGAATTGCAATAACCAATGGGAATTTTTAGCTCTCATTCACTAGAACTTTAAAGCTAGATTTAAAAAAAATAATAGTTCATATTCTACATAGCTATCCATTAAACCATTGTGCTGGAAGAATACTTTTAAAAAGTCATTGTTAACATGAATTTCAAATGAATCAAAATAAAAGCAGTTTTATCTTTATTTTTTTCTTTAAAAAATCTCTATCTAGCTATCATCTTTAAACTCTTCAAGAGCAGAGAGCATATTTACCTTTTTTCTCTGAGTAAAAACTTCTGGAAGAGTATGTGACTGCCTACTTATGTCTTTTATATTCAGGAAGAAATGGTCCTGAGCCTCCATCATTGGTATTCTTCAGAACTGCTGTAACTACCCTATTCTTCAATTTAAATTAGGGCAGGCCTCTGGAAGTTGAGTTTTTTGAAATTATTTGACCTCTTTTGAATTCCTTTTAGAATGTTCATGTTATTAATAAACTAAAAAGTACATCACTGAAAAAATAATGGAGGTTTAAATTACAATTATTTATCAATTTTTGATCTTTGCATTTTAAGTAATGTATTCATTAATATTATTGATTGATATCAATAATAATATCAATGGGGGTCACATTCTCATTATTAGTTGAGAAATACTAGTTGTTATTTAGAAAGATTGCACTGAGTTGATTGTGATCCCTTGATCATCTCCTACAATATTTACATGACTACCGAATATTGAGTGAAGAGTTAAAATTCTATTTTACACTATCAATAGAAAAAAACTCAAACTTTGTAAAATAATTTAGAGCAGTTTATCCCGAGGTGTATACACATGTAACTATGGCCCAGAGAAATAGTCCAAGAAGTCTGGAGCAAGTGGTCTTGCTGTAGTTGGGTTATAGTTTCGTTTCATACATTTTAGGGAGACAGGAATTACATGGAAAGTCATAAATCAGTACATGGAGGTATACATCAGTTTAGCAAAAAAAGTCAGGGCATCTTGAAGCAAAGCATTATAGGATATAGATGAGTTTAAAGATTCTTTGATTTATAATTGATTAAATAAATGAATATTCATCTGGAAGCTTGAAATGTTTTAAGTTAAGATAAGGAAGTCTGCTGATCAGACAAGTCACAGGACCTACATACTTGAGTAATCCGTTAGGTAAACTGATGACCTCAGGGGTGGACCCTGTTTCGAAACTCATCCAACATCACGATTATCCCAGTCTGTTTCAATGTCAGAAGACACTCCACATGTTTTCTTGTTTTTGTTGTTGTTGTGTTTAGTTGTTGTTTGTTTGTTTGCATGCACTGTGGTCAAGCCTGTCTGACTCATTTTCTCAAGTAGTATAGACTCTGGCCAACAGATCACACAGGTTATTCTCTTTCCTCTTTGTACTATTTCTGTTTCTCGCAGCCTGTTTTGATGTGAACAGACAATTGTGTGCTGTATTCCCCCATTGTGCTTTCAGGAAAGCGGCCCACCCAAAATGAATAAGAGCTGGGGAGTCTGCAAGTGGCAGAGAAATTGGATTGGAAAGATATTAAGGAGAAAATGTATTATCAAGTTACCTTTAGAAAACCTTTCTGTTGGCTGTGAATGAAAGAGCTTAGACATGAGGAATAAAGAGACATGACACAGAATCTGTGTGAGGGGACTGAGGAGCTCTCAGGGAGTCCTGCTGAGGAAACCTCAGGGCCATAGTTATTACCAGAAAGCAGGAAAAAGTAGTTAAATATTTCTTACCAAATGTCAGCACCCAAAGAGGGAAACATGGAAAACGTTAGACAGAATGTCTCCAACTTGCTTTTGCAAAACTGCAGACTCCTGTCTCCAGCATCAAGAGACCTTAAGAATCCGGAGACTCTTTACCATAACTTTTGGTCTGACATAACAATATCTTCTCATTCTCACACAAGCATTCTTTCTTGGAGCTAGTTTTCCAATCTTCTGCATGAACACAGCTCACATACCTTTCTCATGATTCTTTAGGTCTCCCAAGCAGAAAGCAGGTTTCTGAAAAGGTCAGAGTAAGCAAAGCAGGCTTCCGCTAGAAGTTAGGGTAAATTTTTCCCTACACAAGGGCATTTTTTTAGAGAATGATTTTCCTCATGGATCTCAACCACTAGGAAGGATTGCATAAACCCAACTAAACCAATGATGACTTGATGACTACCCCAAAACCAACAGAAGTGTACACCTGACCCCCCCCATCAACTCCTCCTTACCGAGTATTATTGTTTCTCCAACTTCCGTGAAACATACTTTATTGAATTTATTTTAATTTTCTGGAGGTAAATTTAAAAAATACACATTCCTTCTATGTTAGTTTCATCTCTTCCCATTTTTTTCCTTCCAAACCCCTATTTCTTCCCTTCCAACTCTCAACACATAACAAGCTCATATGATAGAATAATAAAAATCGATCTAATAGCCCAGTTGAAAACTTGATGTTATATACAAATAACAAAAGTGTTTATCAGATAATATTTAAATTTATGTTGGCTTATTCCAAAATTAATATATGAAGAATTTTACTTTTGCTCCAAATATTAAATTATAGATGGTCCCTGAGTACAATAATTCAACTTACAATTTCTTTCTTTTTCTTTTCTTTTCTTTTTTTTTTTTTTTAAATAGAGTCTCACTTTTCACCCTGGGTAGAATGCCGTGGCATCATAGCTCACAGCAACCTCTGACTCTTGGGCTCAAAATGATTCTCTTGCCTCAGCCTCCTGAGTTGCTAGGACTACCTGTGCCCACCACAACAGATGGGTATTTTTAGAGACAGGGTCTCGCTTTACCTCAGGCTGGTCTCAAACTCAGAGCTTAGGCAATCTGCCCACCTCTGCCTCCCAGAGTGCTGGAATTACAGGTCCAAGTCACAGTTCCTGGCCCTCAAATTACAATTTTTTTACTTTACAGTGACACCAAAGCAATTCATTATAGTACTCAATAAATTACACGATATACGCAATACTTTATTATAAAATGGGCTTTGCAAAAGATAATTTCACCCAGCCAATCTAAGTGTTCCCAGGACTTTTAAGGTGGGCTAAGCTAAGCTATGATATTTAGTCAGTGAATTGTATTGAATGTATTTTCAACTTACTATGTTTTCAATTTACAATGGGTTTGTTGGAATTAACTCCATTCTAAGTCAAGGAGCTTCTGTATGAGAGTCACCATGAATCATTGTTAAGTTCAAAAAACTTTGTAGTATAATGTATTTTATATCCTGATTATGAAAATATAATTAAGTAGGTCAGATTCTCTTTTAAATAATTTTTTTAATTCAATTTCATATTGGGATCTTTGTTCCTTGACTTTCTTTTTTAAAAAGAAGGAGGTTAACACAAGAAAGACAAGACATCTAAACACCTCTCTATACTTCAAAGCATTTTTGAAGTCCCTTTGCTTAAGTGGTTGATGAAAAGATGTTCTCTGAAGCCAAATAAGATCTATGATGACTAATGAAATACATTTAGGAATTGTCAGATGAGAGAAATAAATTTCATGAATAGGAAGGTGTAGACTTAAAATTACTCTAAACTGATGAAAATATTTATAAGGACATGTTATTTTACAAATATTATTTCTCTTAAACTTCAAATTTTTCATTATAGCATAGAAATATATGTAAAAATAATACAAAGAAAACATTAAAATGTCTTTCTCTATTGAAGTACTAAGATATCATGTGAATTTTCTCTCCTAGACTAACAAAAAAAATAGTAGCCTACCTCAGAGGAAAGCAGTTGAACATACCTTATTTAAAACTTTATTAATTTACTAAATACATATCTGTTTGAAATCTCTTTGTTCATGCTGTCATTAAAAGACAAATATTATTAAATGATTGAAAATTTTCAATCACTAGATTATTATTTCTGAATGGTCAGTTTCAGTGAGAACATATAAAATAAATTTCTTTTTTTATCTTCATCTCTACCTTGCTCAGAAAACTGACATTTCATAATGTAAAAGAAATTCATATGGTCGTAGAAACATCCTTTAGAATTACTTTCTGGACTTACCAATTAAATCATGTGAGGAGATAGAAACTTGTTAAAAATTACAACTTAAAAATTTTTCTGTTTATAGTTTTATGCTCTTACTTGATAGAAATACCAAATTAACTTTAAGGTTTTAACTAGTTTAAACCGCTTATGTAATTTGCCATCTATCCTTTCTAGTTGTACAGGAATGATGGAAACCATCTAATCCAGATAGTGTTGTTACAGAGAACAGGAGCATCCCCTGAGCCACAATTGTCTTCGCGAGAGCAGAATTTAAGGCTTCATTGCGTTAAGTCACTGTTATTTCAAGGTGTATTTATTAATGCAGCTTAACCTACCCTGCCTGATTAACCTTAAGCACGTCAATAAGGTGCTATCCAGTGAAGGTATTGTTAAGTGGAATAGCCACAGTGTCCTTGAGATAGGAACATCACCCATAAACTAAACTTAGCTGAAACAGTCAGTATCTTGACATTTAAAATGACAAATAGAATTGAAAACAGCTGCAATCATCCTTAGAATGATTTAGATAGATGCTGGCTTTCATACAAGATGTGGGCCTGTGTTTAAAAAATAACTGTGTTTCAAAAATAATAGTTTACATTTACTGAGGTATTTTAACATGTTAGTTTATGTGTTTACTACAGAATATTTGCCACAAATCTTTTTATTTAATGCTCACAAGACATTGCAAGATAGATGCTGTTATTATCTCCATTTAAGGGTTAAGAAAATGAATCTTAAAGGGGTTAAGTAATTTGCCCTAAAATGGATGGGGCTGGAACTGTTGTCCAGATCTTTTCACTCTACAGCAAGAACTCCCAACTACTATACAGACAGCCTTTGAAGTACATAAAAATATGCCATGTAAGCTAACTCTGGGATCATCTAACACATAGACATATTTTCCATTGCACTGGCCTTGGATACTATCTGGGGACCATTTCTTCACATCCCATTTATCTATATAAGAATTACTTTAAATCTTGTCTCAAGAACTAACTATAGAAGAGTTAATGACTGTTTTATTTTTAAAGCTCTCCAGTAAGAAGATAAAATAAACTTCAAGTCTGTTTTCTCAAAATTGCAACAACTCCCCTCGCTTAAAATTCTCCAATTCCTTGACCTTGCTTTCTGAATACAATCCAGATTCCTTTACTATTACATTCAAGGCTCTGTGTGATCTATTGTCTGGCTATTTCCAATTTTATTTCCCTCTCATTTTTTCATCATTTACTGTACTCTAACTACACTGCCCCTTTTCTGATCCTTGGAAACTACAATCTTATTTGCCACTCAGGTCCCTGGCATGTTCTATTCCTAATGCTTGAAGAACATCATTTTCTTTTATTTCCAAATGGCTGGATTTCTCTCAACATTTAAGCTTCAGAGACAATTTTTCAGGCTAGCTAATTAATTGGCTTATATTAAATATATTTTCTTTCCCTTTGAATTCTTCTTTGAGTCATTAAAGCATCATACTAATTTTTCATTTATTAATAAGTTGAATAAAATATTTAACATATATTTATTTTACCATAAAACCATTATTATCATTCATTTTACCATAAAATCATAATGAAAATTATGTTTTTACATTTAAAAATTATCAATTATCAATGCACTCAGTGTGCATTGGGCCCTGTTTTAAGCACATTACATATGTAATAACTTTAACAATACAATGGGGTAGTAAATATTCTCGTTTTCCACTGAGGAAACTGAGATGTGGAAAATTAAGTAATGTATCTATGCTCAAGCCAGCTTTTAGCAACAAAACTTAGGTTTCAATTAGGCAGTACAGCTTCATACTTTTCTTTCAACTTCCACATTGAAATACACACACACATAGAGTGCCAAAAAATGTATACACATTTTAAGAAAGGAAAAACAAATTTAAATTAAATACTGAAGTCACCTTTGAGTACTGTGATTACAAGAGGTGCTATAATGTGATTTGAATTCATCTTCTGTTATTGGTATATATTGAATATTATAATTTTAATGTAGTTTTTTCCTTAAAATGTGTGTATGTGTGTACATGTAGAGAAAGAGAGCTATTTCCCAAGCCATAAAAATGAATGAGATCTCTTTGGTAGACAGAGCGGATAAATGAAGAAAAACAACTAAGTATTTTGACTGAAGTCAAGAACAGAAGGTGTGTTAAGAAAGAAGGCAACGTCAACTTTGAGATGGAGATGAACAATCACAGAAAAAGTATGTATTCTATTTGGCAGTATAGAAGTCCACTGTTGACAACGACACAGACATTTTGGTGAACAATATGAAAGTCATATCAAATGTGTTGGAGAGAGAAATGGTGTAAATAGACAAATCTTTGCACTTGACACCTGTGACAAGAAGCAGATAAATGGACTGAGCGAAGGAAATGTGCAATTATGCAAGAAAATTTGCTCATTAGGTAGATTAATTATAAAGTTTTAGTTCCATTATCACTTCATGAGAGAAAGACAGACAAACCTTCAAGGATGATTGTAAATTTCTAAATTCATTCTTGTAATCCTGTCAATACTTAATTCTTAGATTTACAAGTTTGTTTAGAGAGGTCAGACAGTGAATTCACAATTATCTCATGGAATGACTGTAAAAAATAGTCTCTCTGGGAGATGTAAAAATGTAAGCTCAGTGAGAAGTGGCATGCTGCACCCAGTTTTCTCATTGTTCTTTGGAGGGAGGTGGTGCAGGGGGAAGGGGGTGCGGGGTGCTGCTGGATACACAAAATAGCTAAGCTCTAGAGGTTCTCCACCTGTGGGTTGTGACTCCTTTGTAACAATGAAAATACATCCTGCATATCAGATATTTATATTACAATTCATAACAATAACTAAATTACAGTTATGAAGTAGCAACAGAAATAATTTTATGGTTGGGGGTCACCGCAACATCAGAAACTGTACTAAAGGGCCACATCATTAGGAAGGTTGAAAACCACTGCTAGAGGAAAGGGACCCCATCTCTACCTTTGTATCATGTTGGCCTGAAATAGGTTGGGAGATGGGATATAAGCAAAAAGGACTGTGGTCCCAAACCCAGTGAATATAGAGGACACCTAAGCAGGGAAGTAGCAGAGAATACCAGTAGTGGCAGCTGGCAACTTTGTAAAATAATGAATTTAGGATGTTGGAGGAAACATATACCCTATACCCTTGAGAAATTAGTTTCACCGCAGTGCCTCTCAATGAGGAAGAGCATATTTTTGATACTGGTCCAGGCATTTTAAGCAGGATTTACTACACAATATGTGGAGAAAAGTGTTAACTAAATGTATGAGCCTTCTTGTTGAAAAATTGCTAACATTTTCAAGAGCAGCAGCGGAGCATTTAACTAAGCATGCTATGCTTCTGAACATGGCACCCTTACATATGCTGGTAGGTCGTAAAGCTGCCCCTGACCCAGAGCTTCCAGTTCTGTTCATCCTTCATCCACGAATATCTATGTACTTTTCTGGATATTCAGGTTTAAAATTATTATTTTCTATTTTATCATTATGCAACATTCATTTCATTAACCTAATAATGCCTTTTACCTTAAGGCTTGTTTCATTTGATAAAAATAAGAATACAAGGCATTTCTTTTTATTTTGCTTATGAAGTTTATGTTCCAGAAGATTTGTTGTTGTTGTTTTTGCTAACTTTGTATTGAATTTATATATTAACAAAGATGTTCAATTTTTTTTTATTATTTTCAACTTTAGACATAGATCTTTATTTTTAAAAACCCCAAAGCTTTCATATTTTCAATTGAAGAGATATTGTTTTTCTACCACATTTCTACATTATTGCTTCCTGAATAATTAACTTCCTGAATAATCAGCTAATAGCTAATAATCAGCCAATAATCAGCTAATTGCCATTTGGTGATTACAAAATTTTTGAAATTTTACAAGATAAAAAAGCTTTATGAGTCCTGTTTTAATTCCAACATATAAAGAGTTTGGAAATCTGGCATAAGATTAGAGAAAAAGTAAAACATAAGAAAATTAAAAATAAAAAGGAAGGGCTTAGGAGTCATTATTACTGTCTTTAATAACAGAAAAAGATAAAACAACTGAAAATCAATGATTTTCTTTCTTTTCTCTTCCTTCCTTCTTTCTTTCTTCTTATTTCTTTCTTTCTTTTAGTTAAAAGAAAGAAAATCTATTTATATTTAGAAAGTGCAAAAGTTTTTTGGTTACATGGATGAATTTCATGGTGGAGAATCCTAGGCTTTTAATATATTTATCACCTGAATAGTGTACATTGTACGCAATAGATAATTTTTCATTCAGAATTCCCAACCCTCTTAATTTTGAGTCTGAAGTTTCCATTAAATCATACCCATTGCTTACCTCCCACTTATAACTATTTGCTTTTTTCTTCATGAATTACATCACTTAGAATAATGGTCTCCAGTTCCAAGAAAGTTGCTGCAAGAAATACACTATTTATTATTTAATTCTTTATTGTGGCTGACTAACGTTCCATGATATTTGTATGTGGGTATACACACACACATACCATGTTTTCTTAATCTACTCATCACTTGGTGTACACTTGGGGTTGGTTTTGTATCTCTGCAATCATAAATTGCACTGTTATAAACATATAGGTGCAGGTGTCTCTTTTATAACATTTTTTCCTTTGGAGAAATCTCAGCAGTGGGATTACAGGATCAAATGGTAGGTCTATTTTTGTTTTTGTGAGGAATCTCCATGCTCTTTTCCATAAAAGTTGTCCTAATTTGCAGTTCTACCTACAGTGTATAACAGTTCCTTTCACTCTGCATCCACAGAGAGATTGTTTTGTTTTGTTTTTTTACTTTTTAATGATGGCCATTATGAGAGAAGACTTTATATCATGGTGGTTTTAACTTGGATTTCTCTGATGATTAGTAATGTAGAGAACTTTTTCATATTTTTGTTAGACATTTTTATATCTTCTTTTGAAAAATGTCTGTTTATGTCTTTTACCCAATTTTTAATGGGATTACTTAGTTTTGTTTTTACTTGCTGACTTGTTTGAGTTCCTTATAGATTCTGGATATTAAGCCTTTAGCAGGTGTATACCTTATGAATATTTTGTCCTATTCTGTAGGCTGTCTAGTACTCTATTGATTATATTCTTTCTGTGCAGAATATTTTTAGTTTGATTAAGTCCCACATATTCATTTATTTATTTAGAGTCTTAGTTATAATTTTTTTACCAAGGTCAACACCAACCATAGTTTTCCTAGGTTTTCTTCTAATGTTGTTGTGGTTTCAGGTCATACATTTAAAGTTTTAATATACCTGAGTAATGTATATTGTGAGAGATAGAGACTCAGTACTCCATGAGGCCATCCAAATTCCCTAAAATCATTTATTAAATGCGGTGTCCATTCACCAGTGGATGCTTTTATCTACTTTACTGAAGATCAATTGGTTGTATGTACTTGGCTTTATTTCTGGATATTTTATTTTGTTCCATTTTTGTATACATCTACTTTTATAACTTTACCATACTATTTTGGTTACCGTTGATTGAATATACATTCAAACCTCTGTAAGGTGACCATCTGAGGGACTGTAACAAACTGGTGGGGGTGGTCAACATAAGGAACTAAGCCTACCGTTTTGACATGTGGTGCATGTCTGATCTATAAAAATTAGGTCAAATGTAGACAGGTGGTCAACTATGGAGATTCTACTGTAATCTGAATTTGGGTGATAGAATGTTTCCTGATTTGTTATTTTTGCTTAGAATTGCTTTGACTATCCTTTATCCGTTTGGTTCCTAATGAATTTTAGAGTGGTCTTCTCTAATTCTATAAATTAGTAGTGATGTTGGGAACAATTTTCTTATTCCAGTTTTTAGTGGAAATGCTTTCAACTTTTCCAAATTTAGTATGATGTTGGCTGTGAAACTGTCATATATGGCTTATATAATCTTAAGATATGTGCCCTCTCTGTTGAGGGTTTTTATCATGAAAGAATAATTAATCTTGTTGAATGCTTTTTGTTCATCAACTGAGTTGATCATATGGTCTTGGCTTTTGCACCTGTTTATGTGGTAACTCACATTTGTTGATTTACGTATGTTGGACCATCCTCATATTCCTGGGATGAAAGCTTATTTGATCACCACTTCTATTCAACATAAAAATCCTAGCCAGAGTAATCAGGCAAGATAAAAAGGGTAGAACATATTCTTCTTAGCAAAGTATCTCAAGAATGGAAGAAAAAGTATCCAATGTATGCAGCCCTATTATGAAACCAATTTATAGCTTTCACATGAAAGCTATAACCAACTATAGCCCAAGAAGAAGGGGAAAGAGGAGAGGGTGGGGAGGGGAAGTGGGGGATGGGAGGAGGAAGAGTAATTGGTGGGAACACAACTATGGTGCATTTTACAAGTGTACAAGTTAAATTTACTAAGTGTAGAGTATAAATGTCTTAACACAATAACTAAGAAAATGCGGTGCAGGCTATGATTACCAGTTTGATGAAAATATTTCAAATGGTGTATAAAACCAGCACATTGCATTAATGATTGCATTAATGTACACAGCTATGATTTAATAATAAAAGAAAAAGAGAACAAAGCATAAGTCACTATCCAAAGACTTTAATCAGAATATAGAATTCAGAGAGGGAAAGACAAGAGATATTTAAGGATTCTCTCAAAGTTATACACTTTAGTAATAAAGGCCAAAGGAGAAAGTAGAACCTAACCTCAGACTCCTCTTCCAGGGCTCCTTCTACTTTATTGTTCTATAGTTAAACTTAGGGCTAGGATGGAGATTTCTTTGTGAATTACAAGATTTTTGCTAGTCAATTCAGTATAAAATATTTACCACACTTCCTTTAGTTATTTTAGCCCTGTAGAAAAGTAGGGCTTTTTTTCTTTAAATTTAACTAGGAACTATTTTAATGCGTTCTCCATTTCTGAACCAAAATTCATTTGTCAATTCATTCATTCTTTGAAAAGAAATTGAATACCTTCTATGTGGCAGGCAGTCTTATATGACAAAGTCTCTGCCTTCATGAAGTCACTTTAGTGGGGATAACAAACATAAAATGAATTATTAACGAAAACTAATAATAAAGTTCTTGCAAAGATTATTAGTAATGGAGCAAGACTTTAGGTCTTTGGTTAATAGAAATATTAACCTCCATTCTAGGTGATGGAAGATATGAAAAAGATTTAGTTTCTTCCCTGTCCTGGGGCTACTCTGTTTCCCTGAACTGATGGACTTAGTGGGGGAAATTACATATGCCATGGAATGCCTCAGGATCTGGAGTCAAACTGCTTCTGTGAGAAGATGTATCATCTTTTTTTTTTTAGCTCAAAAAGGAAAAAAGGTTTACAAAAGAAAAAACACCTTCCCACAAATTACCCATTTTCATTTTACAGTCAACACTATCAATTCCTCCTTAGGAAGAGGGAAATTCTAATTAGAGGAACTGTTTTTTAAAGATGTAGTACATAGCTTCTTTTCGAAAAAGATTTTGAGCAATTTCAATTGATGGGGAAAAGTCCCACCCCAAAAGAAACAAGCAAAAACAAGCAAGCAAACAAAAAAATAGCAAGGAATTATTCTAATCCTGGGAAATTCCAGAGGCTAAAGTGATTTGCTCTATTAGTCTCTCTGTCACCTCAAGGGAATGGGGCTGCTTTCCTAAAAGGCACAAAATGACCTAGGAACAAAGCAGCAGATCAAGCCATAACTTTGGGAGACCATGATTTCAGACGCAAACATATCCCTAAGTTTCTACAGGGCTAAAATAACTAAAGGAACCATGGTAAATATTTTATACTGAATTGGTTAGCAAAAATCTTATAATTCACAAAGAGATCTCCATTTTAGCCTTAAATCCAAACTTAATCCTTTGGACCCAAGTTACTTAAATTTGCCAAGTGCAATTTTTCATTTATAGGATGGAAATAATGTCAATAATACCTGCCCTTGTAGGTGTAATTGTGTAATACACACTGTTGGGTATGAAAGTACTCAGCACAGAACTGAGCGTAGGATTAAGCAATCATTAACTGTTACCATTAGCAATCACATCAGTAGCAATAATAAAACATATTTCCAGTGGGAGAGTTGGGTCATCCAAGCTGCTCAAGAACTACTCTAGGAAGGGCTTCTGAAAACCTCACATAACTCAAAACAGGCATAATTCCAGACAGATTTTTCCCTTAAGAATAAATGTAACACAAGAAATAACAGTCTTGATCCACATGAAGCTAGGCCATTGTAGTGCATTTCTTATATCAAACTTACTCTTCAATGCAAAATAAACACATTTTAGTGTGTGACATTTACATTATTTAACTTGTGAGCATACAATGAGACTTTGATAATATTTTTTATCTCTTACTGTTTCACATTTGCTAATTCAAATTAACTTCACTGTTTATTCAAAGGCCACCCAATATCAGACGGAGTCTATTACCTGCATAAGAAATGAGGCAGGGTGGAGGACAGTGTGTATCATAGGATTTCAAGATACATAATCTCAATAGAAGGGAGAACAGTAGGTGCTAGAAATCCTGAAACGCTCAGAATTTAAATTATCGGAATTTCCTGCAACTGTGAAGCCCATAAGAAGATAAGTTTTATCTGCCAAGAAACCTACAGAGGAGTGCAAAATGAGAAACTAAAACCCCTCCGTCTACTCCCAAGACACTTGGTATGGTGAGAGAGGAGAATAGAAAAGTATGGAAGGACTGCATGAGCAAAAGCCTAATTTCTGGTAAACATTTATGATGGTGCCTGCAAGGTTTGGATCCACGTGCTTACGCTGCTGCCTCAAGGAGGTAGATAAAAGCCTTACCTGGGGACCTTGTCCCCAGATTCCCACTTAAGACAGTCCTCTCATAGCATACATGTCTAAAGATCACCACGGGGAGATAAGGTTTTACTGACAGAATTCTAATGTCATAAACCAGAAATGAAAGAGCCATGACACCAAGGCACTCTACCCAGGGTGACAGAGTGAGACTATTTGTCTCAAAAAAATAAAAAGAAAAGAAAGAAAGAGTTTGGGTTTCATTTTTGGTTTTTATTGGGAGGAGAGATTTCTTTTAACTTATGATTCAGGCTTTTTTGATCTTTAATTATTCCTATTTCAGTTTTTAAAATAGGGTGTGGTTATGCAATTCACACAAGGACAAGTTCAGGGGATAAGCTCCTAAAAACTTCACATAATTCAAAACTCACCTAATTCTAGACAGTTATTCCTCCAGAAAAATAAATATAAAGAATAGCATTCTTAGAACACATATGTCAAAAGCCTCCATTTCTTAGAGCAAATGTTTAAGTGCTTTTTTTAAAAATAAAGTTCTCATTTTGGAAAAATCTTAGACTTACAGAAAAGCTGCAAAGATTGTGTAGATTCCACATACCTCTTTTACTCAGTTTCCCCTACTGTTGACATCTTATGTTACCAAGGTACATTTGCCAAAACTAAAAAAGCAAGATTGGTACTATTAACGGAACTCAAGATTTTTATATGGATTTCACTGATTTTTTCATTAGTGCTCCTTTTTTGTTTGTTTTATTCCAAAATCCAGTCCAATTTTAGTTTGGGGAGGATTCACATTATTTACAATTTGCACAAACTCATAACATTTTTATGTCACCCTGTTTCAAATTTGCAAAATTTAAATTGGCACAAAATGTAACTGCACTGTATATCCAAAGACTTCCTATAGGTTTTAATACAAGAATGGCTGCAGAATTAACCTACTGCCATGGACTGAGTCAATGGCATTCAATTGGAATGGCAGGGGGCTAACAGGGGTGTATCTTGCCTTGGGTTTAGTTGAAGATTTCATTTGAAGAAAATCACTAGGAAAGGAAATCCTAAGTAAAAAATATTCAGAATATAAGAAATACTAAAGACTAACAAGCCAAAAACTGGATATGATCAAATTATAACAAATGGAAAATTGCCTAGTCATGCACCATTTTTTATACAAATAGTTAAAACTTCTTACTGCAAAGAACATACAAGTAAACTATATACTCACATATTGCAAAATACTCCCTATTTGTTGCTATTAATATTTTAAAAATAGGAAAAGCTCTTACAAATCAACAGAAAAATGGACTGAGGGTATAATCAATTTATGGCCAATAAGCATCTGAAAAAAAAAAAATGCTCAAACTCATTACAAATAAATGCAAACCCAAGAGCAACATTTTTAAAAAAACTTATCAAGCTGGTGATGGTAATGCACACTGTGGACTAATGTTCAAAGAATAAGGAACTGTCCTGCATTGTAATGGAAGTGAAACTTGCAGCTTTTTAAAATGACAACTCAGCAATATATTAATACATGTTTCAGTTATCTGTTACTAAGTCATAAACCACTTCAGAATGTAGTGGCTTCAGTCCACAACAATTGATTATTTCTCACATTCCTGTGAGTTGGGAAAGTGGTCTTCTTCACCATGAAACATTAGCCAGGGCCCCTCTATACTGCCCTCTGAGGGGAGGCTAGCTGAGGCTAGAGTGCCTAATGTTTCCTTTCTTTTCCACATAACCTTTCCTTCTATTTGGCCTCTCATTGTTTAAGAATCTGGCCCAAGGATCCTTCATGTCAAGTGGATTTCAAGGAAGAAAAACCATAAGCAACCAGAGCTCTCAAGGACAAGGTCTACAAGTGGTGAAATACTAGAGCCTATTTGTACAGGCTCATGATAGCCTTTTGTATGTGTTTTGTCTCTACTCCATGGTCAATGATATATCACATGGTTGATAGCTTGTGCAGGCATTTACACCATGGAGATTGGCAAATGCTATCAATCAGCCCTTTAACATTCTTTCATAGAGCTAGTTTTCCAGAACACTGCCTGAAAGTCACACAGCATTACTTTGGTTGCATTATTTGTCCAAGCAAGTCACAAAACCAAGCCAGAGTCAATATGGGAGGGGGAACAGATTCCATCTCTTGTTCAGATAAATAGCAATGAATTTGTGACCATCTTTAAGCCACTACAGTTTTCCCTCTAGCTATAGATTATTTACATTCTTCCACATGCAAAATATGCTTACACTATTCTAAGATATCCCAAAGTCTCATCTCATTAAAGCATCAGACTCAATATTCATGATCAGTTCCAGGCCTAGATGTGGATGCGGCTCTTCTGGATCTGCTTCTCTGAACCTGGAGACCTGTAAACTGTTTTCTCCTCCTCCCCGATTATCCCCAATTCCCTCACCCCCACCAGGAATGCAATAGCAAGAAAGGGACAGGAAAACCACAGTAGACATTCCAATCAGGAAGAATGTGTCTATAGCAATTCTAAAATCTGCCTAGACACATGTTGTCATACCTTTTACTGCTAGGACTGGGAGCCCAACTGGGGCTGAAGCATCCAAAATGACTTTATCCTCAGGTCTTCTGCAGGTGACTGCTTTTTATTCAGCAAACTACCCAGAGTTCTTTACAGCATGGTACCTGGATTCTAGAGTGCAAAGGAGTAATGCAGGTCTCTTAAAGGTTAGACCCACAACTAGAATATTGTCACCATACCTAGTAGCCTGATTTAGCAAATAATAATATAGAATTCTCAGTTAAATTTTCATTTTAGGTAAACAAAAAAATAATTTGTTTAGTATAAATGTGTCTCAGATTTGTTTACCTGACATTTAAATTTAACTGGTAAATAGAGAAACTACTGTTTTCCTACACTCCTCACACAATACTTCTAACACCAATGTACGGACATTTTTTCCTCTTACATCAACCAATTTCCCAATTCTCAGTGGATCCCAGGTGAGTGTCCTATAATTTAACTCAATTTTGACAATAACTGCCAAAGTTAGTGCAAATCTCACAAGTTTTACAAGGGTACATGTTAAATCTAAGTGTAGAATGAAAGTATTTCAAATTGTATATAAAACCAGCACATTGTACCTCATAATTGCATTAATGTACACAGGCATGATTTAATTAAAAAAATAGATATGCAAGTTGGGAGCCTGGGAAAGATTAGATTTGGATACATACATTTGGGAGTTACCAGCCTACAGTCTTGGAGTGGCCAGTGATATAAGAAGAGAATAAGAGGGGCGGCTCCTGTGGCTCAGTGGGTAGGGAGCCACCCCATATACCATGACTGGTGGGTTCGAACCTGGCCCTGGTCAAACTGCAACAAAAAATAGCCAGGCATTATGGTGGGCACCTGTAGTCCCTGCTACTCGGGAGGCTGAAGCTAGAGAATCGCCTAAGCCCAGGATTTGGAGGTTGATGTGAGCTGTGGCAATGCCACAGCACTCTACTGAGGGCAATAAAGTGAGACTCTGTTTAAAAAAAGAGAGAGAGAGAATAAGAGGAGTGTGGTACCAGGGAAGCTGAGAGAAGAAGGAATTTCAAAAGGTATAAAGTGATTACTTTGGACAAATGCAGCTGAGGTGTTCAGTGAGATAAATGTATAAAGGTCGACCGTGCATTTGATGACATGGAGGTCACTGATGAATCTTTCAGAAATTGCAAATGTAAGGAGTGGGCAAAACAAAAGCCTGATTGAAATGGATTGAGGCAAGGGAACAGGTGATGTTATGGCAAAGCTATTCATTTGAGAAGTTTTCTGTGAGGGAACAGGAGAATTAGGCAGCAGCTAGACAGGAATGGGAAGTCAAGAAGTTTATTTGCTGGTAAAAACAGTGCCCTACAGAGAAGGATATTGGTAAAGCAGGAGAGAAGGGTCTATTTGCAGGAGTAAAATCCCTGAGAAAGTGAAAGGAGGTGAGATCCAGAGTGAAGAGTTGGCCTTAGCAAGGGTAAGAGACTCTTCCTCCTGTAGTAGCAAGAGGGAAGTCAGAATGGGTCTCAATTTAGCATGCTGAAGGGAGGAGATGCTTTCCCGGGAGGCAAAGATCAAGGTCATCAGTAAGAAGTAGGAGGAAGGGGCAGCTTAGAAACATACTAGAATAATCTCCAAGTATACTTTACATTTCAGGTTGATTTTTACTTCACTTTGAAAAATGCACATATACAACACTCTCACCCAATAAAATCTACAGTTTCTCAATGTCACAAAGAAGAAAAAGAGTGGAGCAGAGCCATTTTAAGTATAAAGAAAAATAGTGTACCAATTTAAGAATTTTGTTTAAAATTCTTAGGGGAATTTAATAATCAAGTATTGAAATTCATAGTCTTACTCCCTTTTGTGCTGCTATAACAGAATACCAAAGACTGAATAATTTGCAATGAGCAAAAATTTATTGGCACACAGTTTTAGAGGTGAGGATGTCCAGTGTCAAGGTGCTGGCGTCCGGCAAGGGCCTTCTTGCTGCAAGGAAGAGGGTGAGAGGGTGAGAGATTGAGAGGAGAGGAAAGGAAATAAACAGAGGGGACCAATATCTCCTTTTTATTATTTATTTATTTATTTATTTATTTATTTATTTATTTATTTTGAGACAGAGCCTCAACCTGTCACCCTGGGTAGTAAAGTACTGTGGCATCACAGCTCACAGCAACCTCCAACTCCTGGGCCCAACCAATTCTCTTGCCTCAGCCTCCCAAGTAGCTGGGACTACAGGCACCTGCCACAACACCCCGCCAGTATTTTGGTTGTAGTTGTCATTGCTGTTTGGCAGGCTCAGGCTGGATTCAAACCTGCCAGCTTTGGTGTATGTGGCTGCCGCCTTAGCCGCTTGAGCTACAAGCGCTGAGCTCAATCTCTCCTTTTTATAATGGCATCGATCCCACTCATGAAGATGAAGCTCTTGTGGACTAATCACCTTTTAAAGGTCCCACCTCTTACTACCTCTTATAATGGCAATCAAATTTTAACACAAGTTTTTCTAGGGACAAACATTCAGACCACAGTATTCATCAATGCCAATGTAGGAATCTGGGAAATTCCTAAGTGAAAGCTAGAAGTATGTATCAAAATCTTATTCTGAGTTTTGCCTCATAGAATTTAAAAAGACCCAAACATGTCTATTTTAGTGGCTTAACTAATGTGTTATGTTGCTTATCTCCACATTAGAAAAGAGGCAAATAAATAATTAAATGATGTATTTATCATGACTAGACATGAACAACCTCTTGTGAGATAAAATCATCTTGAAAAAATGTAATACACTGTTATAAACTGCATGAATTACCTAAATTGACACCAGCAGTTGATACTCCTAAGAGTATTTTTTTTCAGAAGCTATTAGAAAAAGTGAAATTTGAGAAGAGCTTTTGGGTCATCAGTGCTCTACATTTAGAATCTTCAAATAATTGTAGATCACTTTGTCACTAAGAGAAAAATAAGACAGGGTTACCTCCTTCTTTCACTGCCTTTTTCTTTTTCGTTGAAGACACCAGAAGTTTCTTGATGGGACAGATCCTGGTTCTGTGGCTTGAAAATAGATGCTACCATTTTCATATGCAGTTAAAATATATTGTGATAATTAAAAAAATACTAGTAATGTTATTCATAATGTAGTACAAATTCCTAAAAGAGAAATTTATTGAGCACTTATGTACCAAGCATTATTCCTTCTTGTATTATTTTATGGAATCTTCAAAACCCCTAAAACATCATTATGATATAGGTACTATTATAATCCATGTTTTGCAGAGGAAGGAACTGTGGTTCATCAAATCCAGTATAATAAAAACAGATTCTTACAAATATTACATAGCTGTTCTGTGCCAAGTACATTACTATGTTTAGGGGGTGCAATAATGAGTGGGGTCCCCAGCTCACAGCCTCCTGGAAGAGAGGGAAGGGCAAGCAGATAAAACTGCATTTCAGTGCAGTGTGTTTTGTAAGATGAATAAATAAATCTGTGGGGAGTGTCAGAACAGTCTACAAAAAGAGGAAATGCCTGAGCTGGATCTCACTGAAGAATGAGCAGCATTTGAGAGAAAGAGAGATAAAATGAATGGAAAGGTGTACAGCTGGGACAAGGTTCAGGGTTTACAGAAAAATGAGAGCTTAAAGCAGCTTACGCAGAAAGTACAAATTAGAGAGAGATGGGGATTGAGGGGAAAGGCATAGGACAACTGTGAGTGTCTGTTAAAAAGCTTTCAAGGTTGGAATGAGTTCTGTAGCCAGCACACAGCATCAGAGACGTGCAACTGAGTGATGATTTTCAGGAAGATACTTCCTGATCAGCTTCGATTTTCAGGAAGATACTTCTGGCACCAGTCTGCAATGCTTGTTGGAGGGGAGAGATGGAAAACCTGCAGAAAACTGGAGAAAGTCAATGTCCAAGAGCAAAAACATGATGAGAGTCACAAAGAAGATATTGTTAATGAAGATAAGCCAAGAAGCCACATTTGTGTTTCTCAGCAAAGATAATAAACTGAAATTTAATTGCGTAAACCCTGAATTTGTCACGGCATATTTACATCTGGCATCGATGCTGGGAACTACCAGAGGTATCACTGGAAGGTTTTCAACAAACTAAACTGTCATGACTGCTACCTGGTTGACAGCAGTCATAAGATGCCATTCCAGTATAAAATGCAACTGATTTCACATACATTAAAATGTAAAGGGGAAGAAAGTGTGTTTAGAAAGGATGAAACAGAAGCACTGCATTAAACTATGTAAAATCCAATCAGCTCTCCCTACTTCCAGTACCCCTACCCAGGCCTAAGCCAACATCATTTCTTTCCTGGTTATTACAGTAGCCTATGCTTCCACCCATAACATTTCCACACACCCTCTCCTAAATCTATTCCAAACGGACAGCTAGAGTCAAATTGTGTCATCCATCTGTTCACAATCCCCAGGAGCTTCCTGTCTCACAGAAAAAGCTGAAGTCCTTGCAGAGGCTACAAGGCCCTGTAGGACCTGATGCCTCTTAGATCTGTCTTCGTCATCCCTTCTCCTCCCTCCCTTTGCTCCACCCACTCCAAATGGGCCTCTTTTCTGTGAACAAAAGTTTTATGAAAAACGAACCTAGAGGATGTAGATAGACTTGATTCCAGTAAAATTTCAGCAATCCAAAGAAAGGCAATAATACCAAGGCACTTCCATAGCACAAAGGGAGAGCTCAGAATGTATAGCCAAAGTTCCTACCCAGGTTACCAATCAGGTCTTTTTTATGCAAATAAAGGATTGACACCTGCTTAGTACTGATTGGTTGATGCAGGTGAGCTCTGATTGGTTGGTTTAAGTGAGCTCTGAAAGTTCCAAAGTTAAAACACTGCAGGTTTTGCAAAGACTTGAAGCATGCAGCTCTCTCCTGTTCCCTCTGGTTGACCTGCTTTTGTCCTAGGAGCTTACAAGGCTCAAATACCACCTTTTCAACTGATTTCCTTTGCTTGCCGTTAACTAAAATTGCTGAGGAAGAATCTGAAAGACACTTTTCCCACTCTGACTTAGCACCGAGGGCTTTTCCACTCTATCCTCACCCATCCCACTTTAGAGTCCATAAAACTGCTGGAGCTTTCTGTAGTTTCTGCTAAGGCCCCCATATCTGTGCCGACGCACCTGAACCTTAACTACTGCACCATTTCATGGCAGAAATGAAACAGAGAAGGGGGCATGTTTTCCAGCTCTGAACTCTTGCCCTTACCGTCTCAGTAAGTGATTAAAGGTGTCACTCTTTCATCTTTGGTTGGTGGTTTTCACTGGCTACTCTGAAAGCTTCTCTCCCAGCTCAGCTGAGCGCCTGGCAATTAGCTTCACAAGTGTCCAGGTTTGGCTGTTATTATCTAGTGCTGTAACCTCAGCACTTAGAAAATACCTGGCACATACTGGATGTCCAGTCATTTTTTTGAATAGATTAATGACTGATAATGTAATTTGTAGATTCTTGGAATAATTGGCCTCTCTATTTCAAAATTTCATTGTAGATTATTAAACCAAAGTATTATGTACAATGCCAAAGGAGCTATTACAATAAAGTTGCATTTTCTGCTATTTTCATTGCCCATGTCTTAGTCAGTTTGGGGTGCCATAACCAAGTTTCATAAACGTGGTACTTATAAACAACAGACATTTCTCACAGTTTTGGAGGTTAGAAGTTTGAGTGAGGTATGAGTGCAACATAGTCGGGTTCTGGTGAGGTGCCTCTTCAGGGTTGCTGATGGCAATTTTCTTGTTTTATCTTCACAAGACAGAAAATCACTAATTCCATTCATGAGAGCTCCACCCTCATGACCCAATTTCCTCCTAAAGGCCCCACCTCCTACTGCCCTGAGGGTTAGGATTTCAACATAGGAACGTGAGTAGGTGTGTGGGAGACAAAAACATTCAGTCTGTTGTAGCTCACAACTTTGCTTCTTTTTTCAAATTATGGAATTAAATCTAACAGGGTTAGTATTTTCTAAATGGAAAAAAAAAACCTAGAATAGATAAAATTGTGTTTGGGGCAGCCAACACGGCGAAGCAGTGTGAACTGACATTCAAAAAGAGAAGGAGTAAGATCCTGGATCTTAGCTCCTGGTGTTCATTTGTCACTAGCTTGCCATTTAAAGGGTCTATGCTGATATAGACAAAATTCTAATATTCAGCATCCAGGTGGCTCTCTTTAAGGGTTTTGTTGTTGTCCACTGGGCTTCTTGGTCGATGAGGCAGAGGCAGCACCACAGATAAAATAAATGATTTTAAAAGGGAAGACTGATGCTCACTCAGGCACATCAGCAATCACCTGTCTTTATTCGCTTTCTTATATATACAAGCTCATCAGATAAAAATAATCCAAGAATAAAGAAGACAAAAGGTAACAAAACTGTCATCAAGATTCCTTATCAGTGTTAATACAGCAAAGTACGTACACACCTTTCCAAACTAAGAATGTCTTGGTTGGAGATAAACAACAATGGGGATAAACCACAAAGGGCTGGGTTGTCTGTTCTGTTTGCCCACTTCCCTATATGACTAACTGAAAGTTATTGTGTAAATAGAAGTAGGGAATTAAGTGCAATGGCCCATTGCCCCAGGCAGATGATCTGTCTCCAGCTGTGACATGGCAGGGCCCCCTGGCACATTCTTTCCTTTAAGGCATAACTGCACCTTCTTTCCTTTAAGGCTTCTGTGAGCTGGGGGAGAATATCCCCCCAAACTCACATCTAGCCCAAGTACTGGAAATGTTCCTTCTCAGGGCCTTGTACTTCAAGGAGCACAAATGAGACTGATTCATCTTACAAGGGTGCAGGGGACTGTGCCCCTTCAGGGTTTAAAAATACCTATCAAGAAAGGGAAAGCAAACTAGGGAAGACTTTCTGGGGAAGCTGCAAGCATTTGGAATATTGTAAGCTTTCCACAAATTGTTATCAATGTTACAGTTTAAGAGTCCTATGTGTTAGGAATACACTATGTATAAGAGCAAGAAAACAAATACTGATAAAATGAAAAGCCAGTCACCTCTTCCAGGAGGTTGCTGGGCCATCCCAAAGCCAAGGCAGTCCTGGTCCAGAGGAATTCAACTCCAGGAGCAATTCTTAAAGGATACTACAAACTGAGGGACTCCTGGATGGATGTGCCCTAATTAAGCTTTTGTCTAATTAGATGCATCAATCCCACAAGTCCCATTCCTCTAAATGCAGCTTCTTCCTACTCTCCCTGTTCCTGAGCTAGAGTAGAATGATACAGGATCATCAGACAAGACCCTGGTTAGTCTGCAGTGTGGGTAAATGAGAAAGAAAGAGAATCACCAATAGCCAGTGCCCTGCATCTTCCATCTCCCCTGAAATGTGCCCCTACTTTGATGTCACCCCAACCTCTCTAACTCTTTCTGCAGTAGCTAGAGCTCGTACACTACTTGAAGTTCCAGGACTTTTCTTATTTCCTCCTCACATACTGACACATCTTTGCTCAGTGTTTTATAATGCTTCCTACTAAGCTGATAAACTAAATCTTAGGAAATGGTTGACGAGAATAGCTTTAAGTATTGCATCTTCCAGGGAACACAGTAGTCCCTACTCCTCTCAGCTCCAACTGCAGTTAACCAAGGTTGCAACATCCAGTCCATAGCTGATGTTACCAACCTTCTCTTGCTGACTAGCTATGGGAGGAATAATTGTATTATATACTTGGACTGACCAATGAGTGAGGGACAAAAGAACAGACTGATTGGAATCCTACCTGTTCTACAGCTACTAAAAATCTAACCTAGAGCAAAAGTTGAGTGGAGTTGCTGGGTAAAGGTTTTTTGTTTTCATTTTGTAGAGACAGTCTCACTTTATTACCTTTAGTAGAGTGCTGTGGCATCACAGCTCACAGCAACCTCCAACTCTTGGGCTTAGGTGATTCTCTTGCCTCAGCCTCCTGAGTAACTGGGACTATAGGCGCCCACCACAATACCTGGCTATTTTTGTTGCAGTTTGGCTGAGGCAGGGTTTGAACCCACCACCCAGGTATATGGGGCTGGAGCCCTACCCACTGAGCCACAGGCACCACCAGGGGTAAAGGTTTTTGAATCTGTATATCACCTCACTGAAGGGTACCTAGGCCAGCAGTAAGTAAGACCCATGATAACTGTGCCATCGTCAGAAGGTTAGTTTATTTCCTAGGTGGTAAAAAAGAGAGAGAGAGAGAGACCTAAAAAGTCTATCTACTCTGCAGGTGAAAATTTAGTTCACTTTACATAAAGTAATTTTTTGAGTTTTGTTTGATTTTATTTAACTAAAAAGAAGATACTTAGAATAGACATTTTTCCAAAAAAGGTATACAAATGAGCATGTGAAAGAATGCTCAATACCATTAGTCCTTAGGAAACTGCAAATCAAAACCACAATGAGGTTATCACTTCAACCACTAGTGTGCCTAAAATTAAAAAGAGAGAGAGAGAAAAGTCCCAAGCAGTACCAGGAAAACTGAGTCCTTACCCTAAGGCCACCAGATAAAGCAAATGGACCATGAAAAGAGCTATTTGTGGTGATTCCTATAATCACCAGGCCAGGCAGAAATGATTGCAATCCCTTTTGCCACAGGAAATAGAATCTCATCTTTTCTCCTGGTGTCCTGTGGCTCCCTGCTGCCTTCACCTACCTTGGAATTGTGTTCAGAATCTAGAAACAATCCAAGATGGCAAACCACAATTCAGCTTTGAAAGCACCTGGGATTCTGCCTCACCCAAAAATTAGTCCTCTGCAAAAGTTATAGTATAAATACTAATAAAATGCTTGCCAAAAAGTAGAGACTAAACAAATCATAATTCTAACCTTAAATTAAAACTATTGATAAAACATGTTCATTACTAAGAAAGACTTTCTTTCTTTTTTTTTTTTTTTATTAAATCATAGCTGTGTACATTAATATGATCATGGGGCACCATACACTAGTTTCATAGATTGTTTGACACATTTTCATCACTCTGGTTAACATAGCCTTCCTGGCATTTTCTTAGTTATTGTGCTAAGACATTTACATTCCACAATTACTAAGTTTCACATATACTATGATAAGTTGCACTTACATTGTAAGTTGCAGGTGTAATCCCACCAATCCCCCTCCCTCTGCCCACCTCCCCTCTCTCTCCTCTCCCTTTCTCCCTTCCCCCTATTCTTAGGTTGTAACTGGGTTATAGCTTTCATGTGAAAGCCATAAATTAGTTTTATAGTAGGACCGAGTACATTGGATACTTTTTCGTCCATTCTTGAGATACTTTACTAAGAAGAATGTGTTCCAGCTCCATCCATGTAAACATGAAAGAGGTAAAGTCTCCATCTTTCTTTAAGGCTACATCATATTCCATGGTGTACATAGACCACAATTTATTAATCCATTCGTGGATTAATGGGCTCTTGGGTTTTTTCCATGATTTAGCAATTATGGATAGGGCTGCAATAAACATTCTAGTACAAATATCTTTGTTATGGTGAGATTTTTGATCTTCTGGGTATATGCCTAGTAGAGGAATTATAGGATTGAATGGCAGATCTATTTGTAGATCTCTAAGTGTTCTCCAAACATCTTTCCAAAAGGAATGTATTAATTTGCATTCCCACCAGAAGTGTAGAAGTATTCCCTTTTCTCCACATCCACACCAGCATCTCTGGTCTTGGGATTTTGTGATATAGGCTAATCTTACTGGAGTTAGATGATATCTCAAAGTAGTTTTGATTTGCATTTCTCTGATGATTAAAGATGATGAGCATTTTTTCGTATGTCTGTAGGCCACGTGCCTGTCTTCTTCAGAGAAGTTTCTCCTCAGATGGGATCACTTGTTCTTCTTTTGCTTATACGTTTGAGTTCTCTGTGGATTCTGGTTATTAAACCTTTGTCAGATACATAATCTACAAATATCTTCTCCCATTCTGAGGGCTGTTTGCTTGCTTTACTTACTGTGTTGTTGGCTGTGCAGAAATTTTTTAGTTTGATCAGGTCCCAGTAGTGTGTTTTTGAAGCTGCTTCAATTGCCCGGGGAGTCCTCCTCATAAAATACTTGCCCAGACTGATTTCTTCAAGGGTTTTCCCTGCATTCTCTTCCAGTATTTTTATAGTTTCATGTCTTAAGTTTAAATCTTCTATCCAGTGAGAGTCTATCTTAGTTAAGGGTGAAAGGTGTGGGTCCAGTTTCAGTCTTCTACAGGTTGCCAGCCAGTTCACCCAGCACCATTTGTTAAATAGGGAATCTTTTCCCCACTGAATGTTTTTAATTGGCTTGTCAAAGATTAAATAACATTAAGTAGCTGGATTCATCTCTTGGTTCTCTATTCTGTTCCAGACATCTACTCCTCTGTTTTTGTGCCAGTACCATGCTGTTTTGATCACTATCGATTTGTAGTATAGTCTGCTTTGGGTAATATGGACATTTTAACAATGTTGATTCTCCCCAGCCATGAGCATGGTATGTTTTTCCATTTGTTAACATCTTCAGCTATTTCTTTTCTCAGAGTTTTATAGTTCTCTTTATACAGATCTTTCACATCTTTTGTTAGATAAACTCCCAAATATTTCATCATCTTTGGCACACTGTGAGTGGAATAGAGTCCTTAACTGTTTTTTTCAACTTGACTATTGTTGGTGTATATAAAGGCTTTATGAATGTTGATTGTGTAACCTGAGATGCTGCTGTATTCCTTGATCACTTCTAAGATTTTTGTAGTAGAATCTCTACTGTTTTCCAGATATACAATCATATCATCTGTGAAAAGCGAAAGTTTGATCTCTTCTGACCCTATATGGATACCCTTGATTGCCTTTTCTTCCCTAATTTCAGTGGCTAAAACTTCCATTACAATGTCAAAGAGCAATGTAGATGATGAGCAGCCTTGTCTGGTTCCTGATCTGAGGGGAAAAGATTTTGATTTAACTCCATTCAATATGATATTGCCTGTGGGTTTGCTGTAAATGGCCTCTATTAGTTTGAGAAATGTCCCTTCTGTACCAATTTTCTTAAGTGTTCTGATTATGAAAGGATGCTGGATATTATCGAAAGTTTTTTCTGCATTAATTAAAAGGATCATATGGTCTTTGTTTTTTAATTTGTTTTTGTGCTGAATTATATTTATAGATTTACATATATTGAACCAGCCTTGAGACCCTGGGATAAAACCCACTTTGTCATGATTATGCTTTGTTCTCTTATCTAAACTAGTTCTGGTTCCATATTTAAACAATCTATACCTTATGCCATACCTCATACATTAGCATATTTCTTAACTAAAATATCAAGGCTGATGATGTACTACAAACTTAGTAAGTAACTTGCATTTTTGATTTATGTTCTATCATATGTCACCTTTTAAGTAAAACTATAGTGGTTTTTTTCTAAATATATCCCTGGGACTTTCCATGCTTATGTTTGAACTTATGTATCTAGTTTAAACAATTTTACATTGTTCATTCACTAATTTAAAGGCTGTTCTTCTTAGTGGAGGTTCATTGTTGTTGGAAGGATATGCCCAGAGGGAGAGAGTTTACAAGATTCATCCTACAGATCAAAGAGGCCAACTCTGTGATTCAGACTGCCTATCTAGAATTGGAATTATATTTGTCCAATGGCCAGAGGAGAGACAATGTCCCCACTGAGAGACAGCATTTTCTTATCTTTGTTATCACCAGAACATGCTAAAGGCAAAGGGCAAGTTGAATCCTGCTGTAAGAGAGACATGGAATGTTTGGTCTAAACTGGGAAGGTGAGGTAACTGAGATTCTTGGTATCTGGGACTCCAGTCTCACCTTTTCCCAACAAGTTCATTGCTAAGGAAGGCAACATGCCTAGAAGCAAAGAAAAAGCAGCCTTTGGTAGTCCTTTTATTTATTTATTTAACTTATCCTTATATTGAGGGAGAGGCTGTACCATAGGTCAATGTTTTTCAAACTTATGTATAAGTTTGTCAACTGTAAAATATAAAACAGTTTCCATCTCAATACAGTCATACATATGTGAGTACAAGCAAACACACACATGCACACATTTACATACAAAATTGAAAGTAGGTTTCTTCAATGAAATCTCTATGCCAATTACTTCAAACCATCTAATTTTTAAAATTCTATTTCATTTATTAAAATGCCCTGTTTATAAATCATTTAGTTTCATGACCTTTTCTACAGGTTTTTAGAGAAAAAGTAAAAGTCACTACTGTAGTTAATATCAAGGAGTTTAAAGGAAAATTATGGCTACTAATTGAAAGAGAGAATATACAAACCCCTGGATTATCAACATAAATTCAAACAAAAATTGCTATCTCTTTTAAAAAATGGTGCTGGGACAACTGTAAGTCTAAGTGTAATGAAATAAAATTGAACTCCTACCTCACACTGTCTACAAACATTAGCTCAAAATGCCTAAACAACTAAATGTAAGAGGTAAAACTATCAAACTCTTAGAAGAAAATGTAGACATAAATATTTATGACTTTAGATTAGGCAATGGTTTCTTAGATGAGGACACCTAAGGCATAGGCAATAGGAGAAAAATAAATTACTTAGATTTGTTCAAAATCTAAAACTTCTGTGTTTCCAAAGATACAATAAATAATATGGAAAGATAATCTATAAAATGGATTTTTTTTCAAATTATATATCAGATAAAAGATATGTATCTAGAATACATAAAGAGTTCTTAATAATAAAAAAAACAAATAATCAAATTAAAAAGGTACCTCAAACATTTTTTTTAATGTTTGGGGAAGGAAGTAAGGTAGGAAGAAAGGAAATGAGAGATGAGGAAAGATTCCTAAGGGTCTTTGTCTAGATACTAGGTATTTTTTAGGTTAGGAAACAGAGCCCAGGAGAAAGAACTTTGAGTGAATTTCAAGATCAGTCTCATATAATTCATTATGACAGAATGGAGTAGGAGGGATCCTGATCCAATTTCCTTATTGAATAAAGTAAACAGACAAAGTCCCAAGAGGTGCAGTGATCTCCCCTGCTCCATTCTGTTGTACTACATGTCTTGTTTGAAAGGAGCTAGAATTAGAACAGTTCAAGTCTTAAATGACTTATGAAATATTATTATAAAAAGAAAGAAAACATAGAGAACAGAAGGACAAAGAGGCAGGAAGTAGGAGACATTAAACACAAAATATGTATTTATCATGATGATCCTTGGTCTCTTGGACACAGGCATGAGTTTTGCAGTGTTGTGAAATAGTGTTTAATATAGGAATACTCTCTTGGGTCCTGCGGGCACTAGTTAACTAAAATCAATTTTTAATGCAAAATACTCAGTATTCTTTTAGTGCCCTCTGTAGTTCTCTTTAGAATCAACTGAAAGTGGAATGATTTCTATTTGGTGTATGTTCCCTCTTCTTCATTTCATTAATAAACTACATCCTTCTTACATGTTGCTACCACTACCAGGGATCTGGCACTCTTATTCTGTGCTCTGGGAGAAAACCTGTTGTACAGGAACATGATCTCTCCCTCTAATTAATTATATACTGCATATATAAATAAATATAGAATATATATATAGAATATATATAATATTCTATATATAATTTGGCAACAAAAATGTGTATATTCATTGAAGAAAATTTAGAAAATACAGAAATGAAAGGAACATTTTAAAATCAGGCTGAGTGCGGTGGCTCACTTATATAATCCTAGCACTCTGGGAGGCTGGGGGGGGTTATCCCTTGAGCTCAGGAGTTTGAGAACAGCTTGAGAGAAAAAGAGACCCACACACTCCCCGACACTGTGGCAGGAACCTGTAGTCCTACTACATAGGAGAAACCAGCTACTCCATAGGCTGGGGCACCAAGATCACTTGTACCCAGCAGTTTGAGGTTGCTGTGAGCTAGACTGACACCATGGCACTCTAGCCTGAGCAATAATAGAGTGAGACTGTTTCAAAAAAAAAAAAAAGAAAAAGGCTCAGTGCCTGTGGCTCACGTGGCTAAGGCACCAGCCATGTACACCTGAGCTGGCAGGTTCGAATCCAGCCTGGGTCTGCCAAACAACAATGATGGCTGCAACAAAAAAATAGCTGGGCGTTGTGGCAGGCACCTGTAGTCCTAGCTACTTGGGAGGTGGAGGCAGGAGACTCGTTTGAGCCCAGGAGTTGGAGGTTGCTGTGAGCTGTGATGCCATGGCACTCTTCCTAGGGCAACAGCTTGAGGCTCTGTCTCAAAAAAAAAAAAAAAAAAAAAAAAGAAAAGAAAAGAAAAGAAAAAATTTTAAATCACCTCTTTAGGAGAGAGGGAGCAAGATGGCAGCCAAGTAACACCTTCTTTGCAACCAGAAGTAGTGAGATTGGGGAGAGAAGACTCCAGGCATCTCTGGCTTGTGGGTTCTGTCCAGAAATATCCCTTTGGAGATTCAGAGAGACAGCAAGAGATTTCTGGACCCCAGGAGGAGGACTAAAGCAGTGGAAAAGTGGCAAGTGGTTGCAATTGGTCTGAGGCTGCTACAGCTGTAAATACAACAAAAGTGAGATTACAGACAAGGAAGGCCTTTCCTGTGGTTTATTTTTCTTTGTTTGGACTTGGGTACCTGGTTGAATTACCTTGGGAGTACTTGGGCAAGAGTGCAGGGGACTTTAAGTGTTGTCCAGGGTCTGGAACTGAGCTGCTGGGCTGAACGGAGTAACATTGTTGGCAATGTAGGCCATCTGTGCAGCCATCGTGGGAGAATGCCCTTGCAGCCTCTGCCCTCAGGGTCACAGAGGGAGGCACAGGCTGGGAGACCTTGGGTGAGTGATCTAGTGACTGTGAGCAGCACCAAAGGCCAGGACTGAGATGCTGTGGAAGAGTGGAGCTTTCAGTGTTTGGCAGTGGGAGGGCTGCCTTGCAGCCTTGGCCGTCAGGGGCATAGAGTGAGGCCAGTTTGGGCACACCAGATAAGTGGGCAGCCACTTCAGGAGAGATCCCAGCAACAAGTGCTTTTCTGGGAAAGCTTCTGCTTAGCCAAGGTTAACGGTTTTATGTGTCTTTGTAAGTGGGCTGAGGAGAGATTCAGGCTCTTAACCCTGCAGGGTTTTAGGGAAAAGAAGTCAGCAGAGGGCTCCAGTCTCCACCTCATATAGCTGTAACAGCATTGTGCTTAGCACCTCGCACCCCGGAAGATCACTGGTGGCCCAGACAATATTCAGCAAGATATATATACTGCTTTGTTTCTTCTTTTTTTAATTTCAATATTTTCCCCCTAGATATTTCTTTTTTTTCTATTTTCTTTCTTCATTTTTCTAGTTTATAATTTTCCATTGTTGCCTTCTTTAATAATAAGAACTTCATTTTTGTTAGTGTTAGTGTTAGTGTTAGTTGTCATTTTTGTTAGTATCCTTTTCCTTGCTCCCTCCTACAAATCTTAGGTCCATTTCTTCGGAGCTTCTTAGTGGTGAGATGATCCCACCCGCCTGCATTCCATCCACCTGTCCTCCTTAGTGGTGAGATGCCCTCTCCATCTTCCACCTGCACTGCATCCACCTGCCCTCCTTAGTGGTGAGATGATCCCCCAGCCTGCACTGCATCCACCTGATCTTGACCCCTGCTATTCCATGGGAAACTAGAGATGGTGGGTCTTTTTCTCTTTTGCCTTTGGCTACATTGTCACAGTAAGTGAAAAGGTCTTAACTCTTCCCTTTACCTTGGCTTGTTATCCCAATTGTCCATCTCAACCTCCAGTGGGTCAGCAGGAAAGTATTGCAAAGTTACACAGAGAGAACAGGTAAGGATTTATGTGTAAAAAGGAATGAAGGATTGGGTCAGTAACACAGTCTATCAGAGTGTTTATCTTACTTTATCTTCTTTCTTTATTTATTAGCTGGGAAACTTGTAAAGAAATTAAGCATTTTTTCTAACTTGTTAGCTGATGCTTAATCATATTAGAAAGGCAACAAATGAGTTTTTAAAGACTTTTTTTAAAAATAATGGCTCAGCGCCTATGGCTCAAGCGGCTAAGGAGCCAGCCACATATACCTGAGCTTGCAGGTTTGAATCCAGCCCGGGCCCGCCAAACAACAATGACGGCTGCAACCAAAAAATAGCCAGCATTGTGGTGGGCGCCTGTAGTCCCAGCTACCTGCGGGGCAGAGGCAGGAGAATCACTTGAGCCAGGAGTTAGAGGTTGCTGTGAGCTGTGATGCCACGGCACTCTACCCAGGGCAACAGCTTGAGGCTCTGTCTCAAAAAAAAAAAAAAAAAAAAAAAATTAATTAATTTATGGACTTCCAACATATTTGCTATATTTCAATTACTGTTCTGATCAGGGTTCAATAGTTGCCCTATCTATTGCCAATAGGATCCTCGTAAAGTTGGTTTTGAATCTTTCTGACTTGGCCCCAGTCACCTTTGATAGTTACCTTGCTTCTGGTATGACACGATGTTCCAGCCTGAAATTGAGCATTTAACATTTAATGTTAGAATGTATAGACAGATCCAGTGACGGAGGGCCAACTTATATTTTTAAAGATCTGAAGAGTTTATGTTTAGCAGTTTAAAGATTAAGTGATTTGGTTAACAGAAAAAATTATGGTAAGTATATGCTTTAAAAATTGCACTTACAGGCTGGGTGTGGTGGCTTATGCCTGTAATCCTAGCATTCTGTAATCTATCCTAGCCCAGGCGGATAGATTGTTTGAGCTCATGAGTTCAAGCCCAGCCTGAGTCAGAGAGAGATTCCATCTCTAAAAACAGCTGAGCATTGTGGCAGGTTCCTGTAGTCCCAGCAACTTGGGAGGCTGAGGCAAGAGAATTGCTGAGGCCAAGAGTTTGAGGTTGCTGTGAGCTGTGACACCATGGCACTCTACTGAGGTTGACAAAGTGAGACTATGTCATAGATAGATAGATAGATAGATAGATAGATAGATAGATAAAAATTGCAATGGCATAATTTTTTTCACTGTCTTTCAGAAAGAAAGCCAAGTCATACTGGTGAGGGCTGACTTCAGAGAAAGATCTCTGTCAGATTTCATGTCAGCCTTCATCCCTCTGTAGTCTTCAAACAGGGGCCTTCAGTGGGAATCTCACTTGGTCAATGCCAAGCCCTAGAATTATTTGGCTTTAGACAAACATTTCTAACAATAGCTACATCTCTCCTATAGTCATGTTTAATTCATTTCTCAAGTCAATAAGTACCTAACTGAGCCCTAGCACCGAGTAAAATTACCCAGTTTGGGCTGGGCGTGGTGCTTCAGGCCTATAATCCTAGCACTCTGGGAGGCTGAGGCAGGCAGACTGATTGAGTTAAGGAGTTTGAGACCATCCTGAGCAAGAGCAAGACCCTGTCTCTACCCAAAATAGAAAAATTAGCACAGCATTGTAGTGGGTGCGTATAGCTCCATCAACTCAGGAGGCTGGAGCAGGAGGATCACTTGAACCCAGCAGTTAGAGGTTGCTGTGAGCTAAACTGATGGACTGATGCCATGGTACTCTAGGCTGAGCAACACAGTGAGATTCTGTCTCAACAAAAATAACAAAGAGCAACCAGCTTTGCCCTGTATGAAATATAGAAAAATACATGAGAAAAATAAAATATATTTCCTGCTTATAGAGTCAAGATGGAGAGAAAAGATAAATGTGAGAACAATTAGATTACGTCCCAGGTTAATGTGTAATTGTGTATCCACATAAGTGGTACTAAAGCTTGCTGTTGCAGGATTTCAGAAAAGTGAGATGAATTAGCTCAGCATGGTCTGAAGTGTATTTACTGAGGGGCTGTCCCTTGATCCAAAGCCTGAAGAATGTGTGTCATTTCCATGGGCAGAAAAAGGAAATGGGAGTGAAGAAACACGTTAGCAGGTATAAAGATGGGGGCAAAAACGACTCAGCGACTGGGAGGCCAGCCACGCTGGAATGAGAGCTCCGACTGAGAAGCGGGCAGATACGTGCAGAACACATGGGCTGGAATAAGTCTCTTGGCAAGTTTAAATATTACTCTGCAAAGATTAGATATCAGACAAGCATTTGTGACCTTCATCTTGGCTGCCAAGGTCTTTCTTGTTAACTAGTAACTAGCATATTTATTTCTGGAAAAAACATTCCAGGAGTGTAATTGAAAACAGAAAGGAACTATCAGAGTTCGGAGTGGTAAAGGCAAGGCCTGCAGAACAGGGATAACAGGGATTTCAGGGAATGGTGAGGGAAAGGTGGTAGTAACTCAGAAAGGGACTCTATTCATTTATCAAACACCTTTGTGAGCACGGCATGGGCTCAGAACTGGGGATAGAGAACACTATTCCTTAAGATCCTGTTAATGGTCTGAATAATTGAAGAAGAATCAATACCTTGATGTGGATGACTAAATAATTTAATCCTTAAGAGTAGAATTTCAGATGAGCTGATAGTACAGGAGAGAAGGTGTCTTTTGTCACGGTCGCCTTTCCTGTTGTCTCAGATAATCCATGTGTTTGGGCCAATGTGTCCAAAGCTGAAAAGTGAATGGATCTCCCCCAAACATGATCTTACTTTCTTCCCTCTCATACGTGGATCTCTATGAAAGTTTTGAGACAGACTGTGCCATGGTCCTTTATTTCACTTCCAAGAAACACAGTGGAGACAGTGTCCTTTCAGATTCACTCAGGTGAGTTTCAGCTTGCTCAGCTTCTCAGTGTTGCCGGGAGGAGTTCGTTTGTTCCTGTCCATGCATTTTTTTTTTTTTTTTTTTTGGAGACAGAGTCTCACTTTGTTGCCCTCAGTGGAGTGCCAAGGTGTCACAGCTCACAGCAACCTCTAACTCTTGGGCTCAAGCAATTCTCTTGACTCAGACTGAGTCAAGTTGCTGGGACTACAGGCACCCACCACAACGCCCACTATTTTTAGAGACAAGGTCTCGCTCTGGCTCAGGCTGGTCTCGAACCTGTGAGCTCAAGCAATCCACACACCTCAGCCTCCCAGAGTGCTAGGATTATAGGCGTGAAGCCACCACACCTGGCCCATCCATGCAGATTTTACGTTTCTTGCATACTATAGGGTGTCCCAAAAGTCACTGTAGATAGGGAAAATGGGAAATAGCAGCTAAATATACCTTTATCTACAAAATAATTTGTAATAATTTGTCCCTCCCACCCCCAGCCATTGGTGACCACTATTCTACTCTCTGCTTCTATGAGTTCAACTCTTTTAGTTTCCACATATAAATGGGATCAGGTAGTATTTCTCTTTCTGTGGCTGGTTTATTTCACTTAGTATTATACGGTGTCCTCCAGGTTCAACCATGTTGACATAAATCAGCAGTCCCCAACATTTTTGGCAGCAGGGACCAGTTTTGTGGAAGACAATTATTCCATGGACTAGGGGATGGGGGAGGATGGTTTGGGGATGATTCAAGTACATTACATTATTGCACCCTTTATTTCTATTATCATTACATTGTTATACATAATGTAATAATTATACAACCCACCGTAATGCAGAATCAGTGGGAGCCCTCAGCACATTTTCCTGCAACTAGAAGGTCCTAGAATTGGCATCACCACTTCAACTCCACCTCAGGTCATCGGGCATTAAATTCTCATAGGGAACACAATGTAGATCCCTCACAGGTGCAGTTTATAGTAGGTATTGTCCTCCAATGAGAGTCTAACACCACTGCTGATCTAACAGGAGGTGGAGCTCAGGTGGTGATGCAAAAAATGGGGAGTGGCTGTAAATAGAAAAGAAGCTTCACCCGCTCACCTCCTGCTGTGCAGCCTGGTTCCTAGCAAGCTATGAAGAGTACTTGTCCATGGCCCAGGGGTTGGGGACTGAAGTTGTAAATGACAGGATTTCCTCCTTTTTTAAGGTGAATAGTATTCCAATGTGCATATATACCACATTTTCTTTATACATTCATCTTCTGATGGGTACCTAGCTTGATGCTATACCTTGAGTATTGTGAATAGTGCCATAATAACACAGGAGCACAGATATCTCTTCGACTTACAGTAGGCCCTCCATAGCCACAGGTTCCACCTCTGAAGACTCAACCAACCATGAATAAAAAATATTTAAAAATTAAAAGGTCAGTATTGTGGCTCATGCCTGTAATCCTAGCACTTTAGGAGACCAAGGAGGAAGGATTGCTTGAGGCTAGGAGTTTGAGACCAGCCTGAGCAACAGAGTGAGATCCCATCTCAACAAAAAATCAGCCAGTCGTAATAGCACAGGCATGTAGTCCCAGCTACTTGGGAGGCTGATGTGGGAGGATCATTGAGCCCATTAGTTCGAGGCTTCAGAGAGCTTTGATGAGCCACTGCATTTCAGTCTGGGTGACACAGTGAGGCTTTGTGTCAAAAGGAAACAAAAAAAAATAACAATACAACCATAAGAAATAAAACAAATTTAAAAATAGTATAACAACTGTTAATATGACATTTACATTGTGTTAGTTTATTATTAGTAACCTAGAAATTATTTAATGTATACAGGAGGATGTATGTAGATTATATGCACTAGATACTGAGTGGGTACACCCTGGTCACCAAAAGTTCTTAAAACTCCCAAGCAATTCTATGGTGACAATTATAGTAATGTGCTAGAATCTGAGAACAACACAGTACATAAAAATAGCTGCTCATCTTTATGCATTTTTTAAATATTGGTGGATCTATTTCCATTTATAGTTCTGAGGTATTAATATTGACCTCAACACTTCATTTTAAGGGAGGATTCCCAGCAGGCAGAATCATCCGGGGAGTAGTTACTGTTCAATTACTATAATAATGTATTCCCATTCATTGACCAGGGTATCTCAACCTGGACACTATTGCTATTTGGGGCAGGATAATTCTTTGTTGTGTGCCCTTGGCATTGTAGGATGGTTAGCAGCTTCCCTTGCTTTCACCCACCAGATGCAAGAAGCACCTCCCCTCTTGTGGGACTAAAAAGTATGTCCAGACATTACCAGATGTCTTTCAAAGGATAAAAACATATGGAGAACCACTATGTTAGACTGAAGTCCTCAAGGACAAGGGTGATTTCTGATTTACTTACTACTGTGTGGTAAACATCATATGTGGCATAGAGTAGGTACGTGATAGAGAGAAAATGAGTCAAAGCACTATATTTCTGCTAATTTGCTCAGTATTCATATTGAATTGTACCCACTAAATATTTTCCCAGGGATTGAATGCAGAAAGATTGGGTTAGCCCCATGTAATATTTATAATAACACTGCATTTCAGTCAAAGTTCAAAGACCTACTTGATAAATTATACAACACAAATTGATAAATCCAGCACAGTATGCAACTAATTTCAGAAGAAGTATTCTTTTCATTTATTTTAGGAAAAAGATCATTGACAGTTTAAATCTGGCAATGAAGGTAGAGGGATTTAGGCAATTGATATATTTCACAGGGAAAGCCTTGAGCTGGATTTAGTGCTCCTGGGGCAGTGATCGACTTAGTTTGTGAAGATTGAAGGCTAAATGGTCAGAGCCCCTATCTTCACTCCAACAAATGCACAGCATGAAAAAAAATACTTTAAATTATATTTGTCAGGAGAGACATGAGGGGCGACACCTGTGACTCAAAGGGGTGGAGTGCTGGCCCCATATGCCAGAGGTGGTGGGTTCAGACCCACCCCCACCAAAAACAACAACACCAACAAAAAAAAAAAAAAAAAAAAAAAAAACCAGCACAAGAAAAAAAGAGAGAAGAGAGACATGAATAAATTTCTTGTGTGTAAAATCACCATATCAAAACACTATGTGAACCTATGGGATGTTGCTAGTGGGGAGTTTGTGCATGTGTGGGGGGAGGGAATGTGGAGGAAGTCTGTGCATTCTACCCAATTGTGTTGTGAGCTTAAAACTGCTTAAAAAAAAAAAGTCTACTGAAAAAAATTATTTTACTATTTTGTTAAGATGATAATGCTAGTGTTAGTTGACTCTAACCATATTTTTCAAATTTTCCTACTTTGTACTTAACTTTCTTCTCTTAACAACCTCAAAAGTTATACTGGCTCGGGGACAACAGCTGCTCCAAGGAGACACTAATGAGGTAAACTCTGCAGGCGAAGACCTCAAGTGAAGGTCATTCCAAGATAAGAATTTTCTGAGGGCTTTGCTGGCTTGGTCTTCTTACAGCCTACATATTTCTAATTTTGAAAGTACCTGTTTTGGCTAGGTGCCCACAGCACAGTGATTTTGGTGCCAGCCACATGCACCAAGGTTGGCAGATTTGAACCTGGCCTGGGCCAGCTAAACAATGACAAATGCAACAACAACAACAAAAATAGCCCGGTATTGTGGCAGGTGCATGTAGTCTCAGCTACTTGGGAGGCTGAGGCAAGAGAATCATTTAAGCCCAAGAGTTTGAGGTTGCTATGAGCTGTGATGCTACAGCACTCTACCAAGGGTGACCTAGTGAGACTGTCTCAAAAAAAAAAACAAAAACAAAAAACCAAAACTACATGTTTTATATCTTAACTGAACTGCAGTTCAAATCTCTTGAAAACACAATCCAGGGGAATTTGGAAGGTGAAGCACCACTCTGGGTATTTTAGATCATGCAGGGTTACCTTTTAAAATGTAGCCTGATAATACACATGTATCCACACACCAAACAGCTTGCTACTTAAACAAACAAGACCCAGAGATATAAATATACCTTATGAGACATTTTCAACAAGATTTATACTGTGCTACCTTCTGCAAGGCAAGTTTTTGACTGGAACGTGCTCTCACTTGTTGGTTCCTGAGTCATCCCACTTCCCAACTTGCAAAGCACCATGCTCTGTTTTGCCACCTGTGAGTCTATTCTGCCTCACCTTGCACCTGTTCCTAATCTGGAATAGCTGACCACTAGTTTTAGCTCTGATATTCTCTAGTGCTTGTTACAGATAACAGGGAGAAGAGAATTTGACAACACTGTTCTGCATTTGTTTCATTTCTACATTTCTGCACTCTCAACCAGTTTTAGTCACTTAGATCTATTTTTTATTTTTATTTTTTTGAGACACAGTCTCACTCTTTTGCCCCGGCTAGAGTGCCTTGGTGTCAGCCTAGCTCACAGCAACCTCAAACTCCTGGGCTCAAGTGATCCCTCCTGCCTCAGCCTCACATTGTGCTAGGATTACAGAATGAGACTCCATGCCTGGCCTAACAGTTCTCTTTTGCCACTAAAGATACACTGATTGTCTGGGATGATATTTAATACTATTCATGTCAATCCCAAAGGCAATTCATCAGCAAGTTCTGTTTTCAAAATTTATCTCTAATCTATCCATTTCTCTGTATTTCCATAACTCTTTCAAGTCCAAGATGCCATCATTTATCCAGTCTCTCACTCATTCTTCATATGGCAGAGCAATTCTTTTAAGTCACCAAGAATACTGTCAACTTCTTGCTTAAAACCTGTACTAAGAATGCAATTCTCACTTTTACCAAGATCCCCAGGAATGTGCATATCAGCTGTTGCCTACCTCTTCAGACCCATCCCTCCTCTTGTTCACCAAGGCTTTTGCCACACCTGGTCTTTCTGAAAGCCACCTGTTGTTTCTTCCACTGGGCTTGCCCTCCCCACAGCTGTTGGCTGTACTAGTTCAATATTAGCCTTCAGAACTAAAGTCATCTCCTTAGAGAAGCCTTTCCTAAGAGATGCACTGAAAACTGGCCTCTCCTAGTCACTCTCATATATCTTCATGTTTCTTTCAGAGCATCTATTACAATCTCTATTTACTTACTTATATACTTGTTTGATTATTTATTACCTACCTCTTTCTTCTAGAACAGCGGTTCTGAACCTGTGGGTTGTGATCCCTTTTTTCCATTTGTAACAACATGGCAATTAGGAAGGTTGAGAACCACTGCTCTAGACAATAAGCTCTGGAGAGTTAGGACCTTGTTTGTTTTGTTTATTGCTCTATCCTAAGTGCCTTTAAGTTAAGGTCATTCTTAAGATAAACCAGTGCTGCTGGGTGCGGTGGCTCAAGCCTGTAATCTTAGCACTCTGAGAAGCTGAGGCAGGTGAATTGCTTGGCTCAGGAGTTTGAGACCAGCCTGAGCAAGAGCAAAACCCTGTCTCTACTAAAAATAGAAAAACTAGTAGGACACTGTGGTGGGTGCCTGTAGTCCCAGCTTCCTGGGAGGCTGAGGGAAGAGGATCACAGGAGGCCAAAAGTTCAAGATTGCTATGAGCACTGTACCCAGGGAACAAAGTGAGACTCTCTCAAAGAAAGGAAGAAAGGAAGAAAGGAAGAAAGGAAGAAAGAAAGGAAGGAAGGAAGGAAGGAAGGAAGGAAGGGAGGCTCACTCATTTGTAAGGTCACCAAGTGTAATTCTCCTTTTGCTTAGGGCTTCTAGTATTAGTATGGTGAATGTTTTAATAAACTGATTAATTTTGGATTAAAGATGGCGGCCGAGTAACAGTGTCCCTGCAACTGGGCACGGCGGGTCTGGGGAGACAAGACTCCAGACATCTCTGGCCAGTCGGATCTGCCTATGATCATCCTTTTGAGGATACAGGGAGCCAGCAAGGGACTTCTGGACCTCAGGAGGAGGACAAAAACAGTGGAAAACTGGCAAGTGGCTGCGTGTGTTTGATCGACCTAATCACACCCGCAACAGTGAGTATAAGCAGCAGTGAGACTGCAAACCGGAAAGGCCTTACCTGTGAACTTTTTTGGTGTTCTTTGACTTGGTGCTCAGTTGAGCTGCCTTGGGAAGAGCTTAAGCAGGAGTGTGGAGAACTTTGGGCATTGTCTGGGGCCACAGACTGAGCCACTGAGCTTGGCACAGGAAGCCACTGTGTGAAAAAACTGCTCCGGCAAGCTCTGCCCTCAGGGTCCCAGAGCAAGGATTGGGGGTGGGGGGGGGGAAGTAACCTAGTGACTGAGCAGCCTAAAGGTGGGGACTGAACTGCCTTACAGCCTTAATCCTTAGGGGCAGAGTGAGACAGTTTTGGCACACTGGAGCCTTGGGCTGTTGCCCTGGGTAGAGTCCCATGACATCACAGCTCATAGCAACCTCAAACTCAAACTCCTGGGCTTGGCACCACCCAGACCTCCATAAGAGCTGTGCAGTGACCACCGACTGGTGACCTGCACCCACCGGGCCTCCACATTCCCTGACCAGGAACTGCGGGAGCCACGCAACCCTGCGTCCCAACTTCTGTGTCCTCCCAGCCTCCACACTACCTCGTTCATCTGGCCAGGGACCCTGGTAGCTGCGTGCCCTCTGGAGCCCTCCCTGCCTCTGTGCAGAGCCCTTCTCCTGGCCAGAGACTGCTAGAGCCTTGGGTTCTCAGTGCCAAAGACACTGGGCGCCAGGCACTCCCAGAACTGTGCGCACCACCCTCAGCCCTGTTGCTAGATCTGGGTATGTCACACACTGGAGCTGCTTCCACAACCAGAACTCCCTAGCTAGAGCAGCCCCAGAGGAACTACACAGGGTCACTCCCTGCAAAGATCCAGCAACAATAGAGTGATCCTGCTGGGGTCTAATCCTGGAGAGACACCCCCCCAACTCTGAGGACAGCCAGAAGCAACAGTGAAAAACAATCATGAGGCAAAATCAACAGAAAAACTCTGGCAATATGAATAATCAGAGTCGATCAACTCCCCCAAGGATCAATGGGGCAGAAACAGCACAAGACCCCATGCACAAAAAAATAGCTGAATGTCAGAAATTGAATTCAGGATCTGGATAGCAAATATCAAATTAGAATTCCAAAAGTTATCTCAAAAATTTAACGGATTCAAAGAGCAAATGACCAAAAATTTTGACACACTGAGACAAGAAGTTGCATCCCTCAAAGATCTGAGAAACACAGTAGAATCTCTCAGTAACAGAATGGAGCAAGCAAAAGAAAGGATCTCTGACATTGAAGACAAAGCTTTCGAACGCTCCCAAACCCACAAAGAAGAAGAGAAATGGAGAGCAAAAATAGACCACTCTCTCAGAGAGCTCTGGGATAATTCGAAGAAAACCAACATTCATCTTATAGGGATCCCCAAAAGTGATGAAGTGGCTTCACAAGGCACAGAGTCTCTTCTCCATGAGATTATGAAGGAGAACTTTCCAGATATGCCAAGGGATTCTGAAATTCAGATAGCAGACAGTTTCAGAACTCCAGGATGACTCAACCCAAATAAGACAACCCCCAGACACATCATAATCAATTTCACTAACATTAATATGAAGGAGAAAATTCTGAAAGCTGCCAGACGAAAGAAAACCATTACCTACAAGGGAAAGAAAATTAGAATAACTGCAGATCTCTCTGCTGAAACCTTTCAAGCTAGAAGAGGATGGTCATCAACTTTTAATCTCCTAAAACAGGATCCTGTACCCAGCTAAACTGAGCTTCATCTATGATGGAGAAATTAAATACTTCAACGACATTCACATGTTGAAGAAATTTGCCACAACTAAACCAGCTCTCCAGGACATTCTTAGACCCATCCTCCATAAAGACCAGCATAATTCTCCACCACAAAAGTAAACCCACCCAAAAAAGTTTTGATCAAATTCCAACTTTCACAGTCACAAATGGATTAAAAATGTCCACCAGACTCTCGAAAGGCTTATCAATATTCTTATTTAATGTGAATGGTTTAAATTGTCCTCTAAAAAGGCACAGGTTGGCTAACTGGATACAAAACTCAAGCCAGATATCTGCTGTATCCAAGAATCGCATCTTCCATTAAAACACAAATACAGACTCAAGGTGAAGGGATGGTCATCTATATTCCAGGCAAATGGAAAGCAGAAAAAGGCAGGCATAGCAATCCTGTTCGCTGATGCAATAGGCTTTAAACCAACCAAAATAATTAAGGATAAAGATGAAAACTTCATATTTGTTAAAGGTAATACTCAATATGATGACATCTCAATTATTAATATTCATGCACCCACGCACAACACACCTAAATTTATAAGAGAAAATCTAAGAGACATGAACAACTTGATTTCCTCCACTTCCATAGTAGTTGGAGATTT
>CAUYPK010021371.1:0-15476 GCA_963574355.1 Loris lydekkerianus | reverse complement strand
TTTGGTGGGCCCAGGCTGGATTTGGGCCCCCCAGCTCAGGTGTATGTGGCTGCAGCCTTAGGCACTTGAGCCACAGGCGCCGAGCCTATATTTAAGTTTTTAATCACCTGAAATAAATCATTTGCGTATGACTTGAGTAATTATCAAACTTTATTTTCTCTCCAGTTGTACAGTACTTCTAATGCCATTTATTAAATTACCTTTCTTCAGTGAATTCAAAATAGTATTTTAACATATTAAATTCTCATATATCAGCTCAGCACCTGTAGCAGAGTGGTTACAGCGCCAGCCACATATACCAAGGGTGGTGGGTTCGAACCTGGCCTGGGCCAGCTAAAAAACAATAACAACTGCAACAGAAAATAGCCGGGCTTGGTGGTGGGTACCTGTAGTCCCAGCTACTTGAGAGGCTAAGGCAAGAGTTTGAGGTTGCTGTAATGATGCCATAGCACTCTAAGGAGGGCAACATAGTGAGACTCTGCCTCAAAAATAAGTAACTAAATAAACAAATTGTCATATATATTTGGATCTGTTTCTGGATTCTCTATTCTATTCTCACATATATTTTTTATTATAGAGGCTTTATAGTATATTATAGTATCTGTTAATGCTAGACATTGCTATACTTTTTTCTTAATTTTTTGGCTATTCTTGAATATTTTTTTCACATAAACTTTAAGATATTTATTTATTTATTTATTTATTTTTGTAGAGACAGTCTCGCTTTACCGCCCTCAGTGGAGTGCCGTGATGTCACAGGACTCACAGCAACCTCCAGCTCTTGGGCTTCCGCGATTGATTCTCTTGCCTCAGCCTCCAGAGCAGCTGGGACTACAGGCGCCCGCCACAACGCCTGGCTATTTTTTGGTTGCAATTCAGCCAGGACTGGGTTTGAACCTGCCACCCTCGGTATATGGGGCCGGCGCCCTACTCACTGAGCCACAGGCGCCACCTGTAAGATAATTTTTTTTTTTAAGAGACAGACTCTCACTTTATCACCCTCGGTAGAGTGCCATGGCATCACATCTCACAGCAACCTCCAACTCCTGGGTTTAGGCAATTCTCTTGCCTCAGCCTCCCAAGTAGCTGGAACTACAGGCGCCTGCCATAATGCCTGTAGGATTTGGGCTAGGATTTTTTTTGTTGTTGTTGCAGTTTGGCCAGGGCTGGATTTGAACCCACCACCCCACTCACTGAGCCACAGGCGCTGCCCTAAGATAATTCTATTAGATTAAAAACTCATCAGGAAGTGTCACCAAGTTTATATACAAAAAGTAAACACATGAGGGTTGCGCCTGTAGCTTAGTGGGTAGAGCTCCAGCCACATGCACTGGGACTGGTGGGTTTTAACCCAGCCTGGGTCTGCTTAAAAAAAAAAAAAAAAAATACCTGGGCATTGCGGTGGGCACCTGTAGTCCCAGCTACTTGGAAGGCTGAGGCAAGAGACTCGCTTGAGTCCAAGAATTGGAGGTTTCTGTGAGCTATGATGCCATGGCGCTCTACTCAGGGCAACAAAGTGAGACTGTCTCAATTTAAAAAAAAAAAGTATACACATGAAATTATATATATACTGTCTTCCAAAGGTATATACACAAATGAATTCTTTCATGCTCCACCATTTGCAGTACACATCCGTGGGTATATATTCTAATACATAAGTAGTTTTATTCTGATATAGGAGGCAGAAGAGAATAGAATATACATTAATATTTTAATATTTTAATGTCACAGTATTAACAATCAATGAATCTAGAGTGTTCAATTGTTTGCTTGAACTAGTATTACAACTTTTCTTTAAGTTTTAAATTCTACAAAATAAATAATTTAGGAGAAATAAAAATAATAAGTCATCTGGAAGCATAGATGGAGGGACAGGTTAAAAAACAATTAAATTTTTTTTTAATTTTTTTTTTTTTTCCTTTGAGGCAGACTCTCACCATGTTGCCCTCTGTAGGGTGCTGTGACGTCACAGCTCACAGCAACCTCCAGCTCTTGGGCTTACGTGATTCTCTTGCTTCAGCCTCCTGAGTAGCTGGGACTACAGGCACCTGGCTATTTTTTTGTTGCAGTTTGGCGGGGGCTGGGTTCGAACCTGCCACACTCGGTATATGGGGCTGGCGCCCTACTTACTGAGCCACAGGCACCACCCAGGTTAAAAAACAATTAGCCATTAATTGACGCACACACACACACACACACACACATATATATTTTTTGACACAGATTTTCACTCTGTCACCTGCGTAGAATGCAGTGGCATCATCACAGCTCATCAAAACCTCAAACTCCTAGGCTCAAGCGATCTTCCTGCCTTAGCCTCTGAGTAGCTGGGATTTCAGGGGCATGCCAGTTGCACTATTTTTGGTAGAGATGAGGTCTCACTTTTTTTAGTTTTGTTGTGTTTATTTTTGTTCTTTCTTGTTTTTTGTTTTTTCTTGGGTCTCTTATTCGAGCTGGTCTCAAACTCCTGACGTCAAGTGATCTGGAATCCAGCCTTTGCCTTCCGGAGGGCTAGGATTACAGTAGTGAACCACCACGCCCAGCTTAAACATTGATAATTATTTAAGTTAAGCAGTGGGGACATGGGGGTTCATTATACTATGTTTTTTTCTTAGGCACAGGGTCTTACTCTGTCACTCAGGCTAGAGTACAGGGGCATAATCATAGCTCATTGCAATCTCAAACTCCTAGGCTCAAGCCATACGCCTGCTTCAGCCTCCTGAGTAGCTGAGACAACAGGTGTGTGCTATCGCACCTGGCTAATTTGCCTTAGTTTTTGTAGAGATGGAGTCTCAATATATTGTCCAGGTTATTCTCAAACTCCTGGCCTCAAGTGATCTTCCCACCTCAGCCTCCCAAAGTGCTAGGATTATAGGCATGAGCTACCACGCCTGGCCCATTATAGTCTCGCTCTGGCTCAGGCTGGTCTTGAAGCTGTGGGCTCAGTCAATCCACCTGCCTCAGCCTCCCAAAGTGCTAGGATTACAGACATGAGCCACTGTGCCCAGCCCCATTATAGTAGTCTTAGTATTTTGTTCATTTTTTAAATATAGAAGTAAATTTTTTAAATGTAAGTGGGATTTTAGGTGGAATTTCATTTAATTTATGGAGTAAGTATAACAATATACTTAAGTATAACATCTTAACAATACTAAATCTTCCCACCCAAGATCACGGTACATCTTCCTTTTTATTCAAATCTAGTTTTAAGTACATTGGTAAGATTTCCCTGAAACCTCAGGTTTACTCATTCATCGTTCCGACATATATTTACCAACGTTCTCACTACGTACATGTAGGCCAGGCACTGTTCTAGGTGTTTGACACCCATCAGTGAGCAAAGCAAAGATATTATACCTGCCCTTTGTGCAGCTTACTATTGGTAAGGGAAAACAGACAACAAGGTATACAAACGATAAATAAATAAACTATATAATGTGTTAAAAGGTGATAAATGGGATAGATAAGTAAAAATACAGCAGGATAAAGGGTTCAGTACTTCGATGAGTGGATGGCCAGCAAAAGTTTACTAAATTAAATGAATACTTGAAGGAGTAGAGGGTGTTAGCTAAGTAGAAGCTGGAAGAAGAACATTGAGGGAGAGGGAGAATGTTTATACACTAAAGAGAATTATCTGATACAGAGTGAAAAATGATGCTTTTATGAAAGAGACGAACCAGGCGCCGTGGCTCATGCCACTAATCCCAGCACTTGGGAGGCTGAGGCAAGAGTATTGCTTAAGCTCAAGAGTCTGAGGTTGATGTGAGCTGTGACGCCACGGTACTCTACCACGGGCAACAAAGTGAGACTCAAAAAAAAAAAAAAAAGAAAAGGAAAGAAAAGAAATGGAACAATCTGAGTGGCGCCTGTGGCTCAAGGAGTAGGGCACTGGCCCCATATACCAGAGGTGGCGGGTTCAAACCCAGCCCCGGCCAAAAACTGCAAAAAAAAAAAAAAAAAGAAAAGAAATGGAATAATCACTGGACTAATGTCCTTCCTTAGAGGACAAGCATAGGATCTGGGGCACAGGTAGAGGAATTGGCTTAAAGCAGGAGCACAGATACTTTATGCATGCTCATAGATAGGAAGGTGGGTAGATATGGTATTGTGTCCAAAGAAGTTTTCTGGTTGCTTCTACTCTTATTAAAATAGGGTCGGGGGGCACCCATAACTCAATGGTTAGGGCGCCAACCACATGCTCTGGGGCTGGTAGGTTCGAACCCAGCCTGGGCCTGCTAAGCAAACAAACAAAAAATAGCTGGGTGTCGTGGCAGGAGTCTATAGTCCCAGCTACTAAGGAGGCTGAGGCAAGAGAATTGCTTGAACCCAATAGTTGGAGGTTGCTGTGAGCTATGACACCATAGCACTCTACCCAGGGTGACAAAGTAAGACTCTGTCTGAATAAAAAAATAAGGTAAAATAGGAGTCAGTGTCATGATCTGGAAATTAAGATGTTTTGGAGAGAGAGGAAGAGCCATGAAGTTCTCATCTGGAAGAGCAGGTAAGTGAATGGACTAGGAGTGACCATGAATGCTGGCAGCATAGAGTCCGCTTAAAGATCATGGCCTAGTCTTTAAAGTGAAACCACTCAGCTTTGCTGTGTTTTCTTTTTTCACTTTCAGATGGATGCTCAGAACTGGTCAAAGATTTTGTGTATCCACACTTGTGGTTTTGCCAAATAAATATGACAGATCAATAAAGGAATAAGAGTTTAGAGGGCAGTGCTGGTGGCTCAAAGGGGTAGAGCACCAGCCCCATATGCCAGAGGTGGTGGGTTCAAACCCAGCCCTGGCCAAAAAAAAAAAAAGAGAAAGAGAGAGTTTAGAGTATATACAGCTATAGGGATGTAATGATTGATCATGGGATTTAAGCTAGGTAAATAGGGGAGAGAGCACATCAAGGCAGGGAGGCGCACAGAAAGGCAGGAGACTCAAGAGACAGCGAGGCCCTGGGGGACTGAAGAATTGCAGGTATCAGCATACGGAAAAGATGGTGCAGGAGGCGTTTTCATCATCACGGCATTGATGAAAAGTTTGCAATTATTGGCAAAATAAGATGGAAACAGGGTGAAGGACAATAATAAATGGAGAAGGGGAGGTCAAGGAGAGGAGAGGGAGGATATTGGAAGGATTGTCTACATGTACATTAAGATTACCAAGCATTAAGACAGTAGAAACTCTGGAGAGGGAGTATACAGGAACTAAGAAAGTACATAAATGAGGGGAGTGTATTGGGCGAGGGAGAATGTCGGTAGATGGTCCAAATATAAGGGGCAATTTGTGGTATAGGAGAACGTGAGATGCTTGAGCTTGGGGTTATCAGGGAGAAAAGACTGAGAATAATCTGAAAGTGGCAAGACACATACTTGTGTCCAGGCCCAGGGGACGAAGGCCATAGGAGAAAATATGGCCAACATTTGAAATGACTTTTAGGGCAAGAAGATGAAGAGAATGTTCAAAGAAATGTTTGACAAGATAAGTGATGGTGCTGATAATGAATCACAAATGTTATTTTATTATTTATTACTATTTTATTATTATTATTATTTGGAGACACAGTCTCACTCAGTCACCCTCTGTAGAATACCGTGGCTCACAGCAACCTCAAATTCTTGGGCTCAAGTGATCTTCTTAAACCTTAGCCTCCCTGGGATTATAGGTGCCCACCATAATGCCCAGCTATTTTTAGAGACAGGATCTTGCTCTTTCTTGCCTGTTTTTTTTTTTGTTTGTTTGTTTTTTTTGTAGTTTTTTGGCCGGGGCCAGGTTTGAACCCACCACCTCCGGTATATGAGGCTGGCGCCCTACTCCTTGAGCCACAGGCGCCGCCGCTTGGCCTGGTCTTGAACACCTGAGCTCAAGCAGTCCACCTTCCTGGACTTCCCAGAGTGCTAGGATTACAGGAGTGAGTCACCGTGCCACCAATTTACTAGAGTAAATAGTGGAAGAGTTTTAGGAGTTGGGAGGGGTGACAGAGAGGACAGGGTATGGTCTAATCTTTCTGGGGATTCAAATGTGGGATATAGGTCTCATGGAAGAACTCCAAGAAGTAATAAGACTCTTAAGATGATAACTAGGCAAGCAAGCAAGTTGGTTTACCATAACTGAAAATTGACAGTGAAACTTAATGGATAGGGTCAAGACAGTTCATCACTCACAGCATAGCAAACAGCAGGAGTATCAGAATTGTGCTATTCCCCGTGCCCTAAAGCACCACAGGATGACATAATAGGCCCGGTTGGATGCTACACATGCAGTGGGTTATGCCACAGCTGAGAAATGCAGGGACAAAGGCTAGGCAACTCTTATAGTAGGTCACAGATAATCCAGCCCCCTTCCCCTAGGGAGGGTACCCTTAAACAGACCACAGTAGTCATACCATGGTCACCTCGATCTATTTAGTTGCTTATATGACCAATCATAGAAATTGTTCAGTATCAAGGGACAATAGGTCTTTCAGTTCAATACCTTCTGCAAGGATATTCAGGGCCCAAAGAGGACTGCTTCTTTTGACAGGAGGGATTACTTAGAAGGCTGGGATTTTTGTTTTTGTTTTTTTGAGGCAGAGTCTCAAGCTATCGTCCTGAGTAGAGTGCCATGGCATTATAGCTCATAGCCACCTCAAACTCTTGGACTCAAGCGATCCTCTTGCCTCAGTTTTTCTATTTTTAGTAGAGATGGGATCTTGTTTTTGCTCAGGCTGGACTTGAACTATCAGCTCCAGCAATTCACCTGCCTCGGATTCCTAGAGCTCTAGGATTACAGGCATGAGCCACCTGGCCTGGCTCAAGGCTGGAATTTTTGTAGAGACTACACAAACAGGAATAAATCTAATGAATTTAAGATAGGCAGAAGTTGAAGTCTGTTGACTATTGCTGGGGGATATGGAGTGGTGGATGTCTGGGTATTATTTTTTACCCCTGTTCATGGAGGTAAGGAAGTCCAGGGATGCAGGTTCTCAGTTTTAGTTCATGTACCCACTCTTGACCTCTGATGATATAGGCAGAAGGCCTGGGGGGAAGGTTCTGACCAGGTTCTCAGGTATTCAGGTTCACTCTTGGCTCCCGTTGGGGGAGGAGCAAGTTTACAGCAGATGTAGACTCTACTTTGACAACTGTTGAAGGAATTGAATTTCTCAGGAAGCCTGCTAGTAGTATGATGGTGGGAATCACTGTTTGATCCCTGACGATGTGGGCAGAAGGCCTGAAGGATGCGTGGTCTTATCTTAGAGCATGGGCCACCTTTGTAGTCTTGATGTGATAAAAGAACTCAAGTAGGCATGGTCTTAATCCCTATGTTCAATCAGACTCCTCTTGGAGAAGAGCAAGCATATCTGAATATTTCTTCAGTTTTTGTCTCTTATTATTATCGTGGTAAAATGTATATGACATAAAATTTACCATTTTAACCATTTTTAAGTGTACAGTTCTGTAGCATTTGGATTATGTAGCCATCACCACTATCCATCTCTGGAAATTTTTTCATCTTACCAAACTCAACGTCCTTACCTATTAAATACTAACTCCCCATTCTCCTTCCCCCCCCAGCTCCTGACAACCACTGTTCCACTTTCTGTGTCTATGAATTTGGCTACTCCAGGTACCTCACATGAGTGGGATCACATAATACTCATTCTTTTGTGTTTGCCTTATTTCCCCCAGTATGTCTTAATGTTCCATTGTAATATATATTCCATATTTTGTTAATTCATTCATCCCTTGATGGGCACTTGTGTAGTCTTTGAATTTTTTTTTTTTTACAATTTCTGGAAAAGCTAGAAGGTCCCTTTTCCACCCTGATGGTGGAGATAGGAAGTGCATACAATTTGATCATGATCCTAATTCATACATATTCTTGGTACATGTGTACTAATAACATTAGTCTAGGTATGGCCCTATTTATTATTTACTAATTACTTATTAATAATTCAATGGACTCACTACTTAAATTAAAATGGAACTTTGCCAATAATTTATATTTAATTATTTACTGCTTCTTATCCTGTCCCCTTGGTTACCTCTAGAAGATCTTGCTTTTCTTATATTTTATCACACCATTTGTACCTGAAAAATATACTGTTCATGATTCTATCCATTTGTCAAAAGCAATAAAACTTTTCAGCACAGAATAAATCACAATGTATGCAAATTTAAAAAAAAATCAACTAGGAGGCCAGGAGATCCTAAGACGGAATATAGCCTGGGACAAAAGAATCTAACTGTCTTACATATGACATAACTTCACTGAAGAGGGTGGGGGAACAGAGGTGTAGACCTAAGTATCTTTAGAAACTCTGAAAACTGTAAAATGAAAGACAAATAGAACTATACATAAGCCTTATCCTCTAGCTGATAAAATTGTTTCCCCTGGGGGTGTGGGTTAAAAAGTCTAAAGTCACTATACAAACATAGTGGGAATTAGCAAATAAACAAATGGCTGATAGTGTAAGGAGGGTCTTCCCTGTTGGAGTGAAAGGTTACAGATAAGAACAAAGGGCAGAACTAGAATAAACCGTACAATACTGGATTAGAGCAGGAGCTATCAATATGAACTCGTGTTTAACTCAATATGGATACCAAGGCCAGGCCCAATGGCTCACGCCTGTAATCCTAGCACTCTGGAAGGCCAAAGTAGGTGGATATCTTGAGCTCAAGAGTTTGAGACCAGCCTGAGCAAGAGCAAGACCCCATTTCTACTAAAAATGGAAAAACTGAGGCAAGAGTATCACCTGAGCCCAAGAGTGAGGTTGCTGTGAGTAATGATGATGCCACTGCACTCTATCTAGGGCAATAGAGTGAGATTCTGTCTCCAAAAATATAGATAGGCTGGGCAAGGTGGCTCACGCCTGTAATCCTAGTACTCTGGGAAGCTGAAGCAGGTGGATTGCTTGAACTCACAGGTTCAAGACCAGCCTGAGCAAGAGAGAGATATCATCTCTACTAAAAATATAAAAAACAGAGGCAAGAGGATTGCTTGAGTCCAAGAGTTGGAGGTTGCTGTGAGCTATGATGTCGCCACAGCACTCTACCCAGGGTGGCAGCTTCAGACACTGTCTCAAAAATAATATATAGATAGATAGATACATACCATTAGATTTATAGAGAGATAATTATAGGGTGTGTGTTTATACAGGTTAGTACACAGTTACATTTCTTATCTCTGTCCTTGGAAAAGCCTAAAAGCAGTGACACCCCTGTAGCAACAAGGATACCCAGTGCTTAAATCTTGGTTTCTAATATCATTCTCCAATGACATGTTTTAGGTTGCCCTTACTTTTTTTTTTTTTTTTTCTGTGTGAGAGTCTCACTATGTCACCCCGGGTAGAGTGCCATGGCATCACAGCTCACAGCAACCTCCAACTCATGGACTTAAGCAATTCTCTTGCCTCAGTCTCCCAAGTAGCTAGGACTATAGGCACCAGCCACAATGCCCGACTATTTTTTGGTTGTAGTTGTTGTTGTTGTTTGGCAGGCCCAGGCTGGATTCGAACCCACCAACTCTTGTATATGTAGCTGACGCCCTTAGCTGCTGAGCTTCAGGCACTGAGTCAGGTTGCCCTTACTTTATATAGTCTGTTCCCTCCAGTCACTGTTTTTAAGATTATAATACTATAAAATTCACATTTTTTTTCATGAAAAATTATGGAAGAAAGTTTTGTTTTGCTTGTTGTAATCTCTGTCTTTGATATTAGAGCTTTTCTCAAATTTCTGGTAATGTTGGCTGTCTATTCTTAATACAGGGTAGGGAACTGTTGATTGAAATCTTTGAGCCCAACCTTGGGGTTTATTGACCTTGAACGTCACCTCTAGGGGTGATTCACATGGGTCATTTGTTGGGAAACAAGATTCTACAGAGAACTTTCTTTTAGTCTCCTGCTTGGATAGTAAAGGTGTGTGTTCTAAAAAATAAGTGAGAAAGAGGGTTAGAAGGTCTGTGCATTCAGCATTTAGTGTATGAATAGTTACTTACTCCTGTTTTACCAGGCCTGCCATTCCTTAGTGCAGAACTTATTTCACCTTCTCCAGAGAATATAATTGGGAAATATTCTCTGGAGAACAGAAATAAGTGGATTAGGGAGACTAGCCAGGCTTCCTGCGGAGGGCACCAGTCATTTAGTTCAATGTCACTGAGGACACGGCAAACCCTGTCTCCATCTGGGTCAACACTGAGATCCAAAAGGCAGCATCTCGGAGGTTAGACACAACAGGAGGCACCATCACCCCTTGACAATGTTAACAATCAGTTGGTTTGAAATTGAACCTACTAGGAAAGACCAGAGATGGGGCCCAGCCCCTAGAAAATGCAATCAGGCAAGAATTATACAGGTTGTCACTCAAGCCAATGGTAAAGTTCAGAGTGGGCTTATAGTTTCAGTGAGGAAAACCAAAGAACTAATCCAAAATCCCCATACAACAAGAGCTGGAGTGGTGCACTCCAGCTTAAAGGACTCACCTTTGGAGTAAGACTAATACCATAGAGACTCACTAGAATTCCAGAGCTTGGAGCTACTCGAAGTATGATCCAAGTTCTAACAGCCAGGATATCATCTGGTAGCCTGTTAGAAATACAGAATCTCAGACTCTACTCTAAGCCTATTGTGTCAGGACTTACAATCTAACAAGACCACCAGCTGATATAAATTTGCCCATAGTTTGAAGGACTTCAATATCTACCGTTGGGTCAGGCTGAGGGTACTACAGTTGGTTATACTCCTACAGAGAATGTAACTTTTTTGTTTTTGCAGGAAAAAAAAAAAACAGAATCAAATTGAGCTGGTACTATTTTATTCATGATGGGTAAATGGATTTTGCAGTGTTTGATCCACTTAGATAAAACCCAAGTGTACCATTATGATGGGACTTATCAATGTCAATAAAATGGGAGGGGAGGGGCCAGGCACAGTGGCTCCCACCTATAATCCTAGCACTTTGGAAGCAAAGGCAGGAAAATCATCACCACTTGACCAGTCTTGGTAACATAATGAGACCCCATCTCTACAAAAAAAAAAAAAAATCTAAAAATTAGCCAGCTGCAGAGGATTGCTTGAGCACAGGAATCAAGGTTGCAGTGAGCTATCATTACACCACTGGGGTGATAGAGTAAGCCCTCATCTCTAAAAACAAAAATTTGAGGGGGAAGTCACATTTGTTCAATTAATACAGCAGGTTCCCATCATACTCTTAGTATGAAGTTCATTTTATAAAAGCACTAAAAGCAGGGTAGAGGAACAAATGTCATTTGGTGCCATAACTGATAAAAAATTAGAAAAACAAACTAAGAGGAACAGTAGTTAGAATGTAGAATTAGTGTAGCTTCATATTCTTGGTATAGTTGAAACATAATATTTAATTAAAGGACCTGAGTTGAATTCCCATTTTGTCACTTACTGGCTAACAATAGGCAAGTTATTCAACCTCAGGGGGCTAAGTTTTTTCAACTGATAAATGAGGAGTAATATAGTAGACCAAAGGGTAGGTACTAAATCAGGTGAAGGTACTTTATAACAGGGGGGATGTTGGCCAGTATGTTGGCTCATGCCTGTAATCCTAGCACTCTGGGAGGCCAAGATGGGTGGATTGCATGAGCTCAGGAGTTCGAGACCAGCCAGAGCAAAAGTGAGACTCTGTCTCTACTAAAAATAGAAAAACTAAGACAAGAGGCTCGCTTGAGCACTAGAGTTGCAGGTTGCTGTGAGCTATAACGCCACAGCACTCTATCCAAGGAAACAGCTTGAGACTCTGTCTCAAAAAAACAAACAAAAACCCCCCTAAAAATAGAAAAATTAACTGGGTGTGGTGGTGCATTCCCATAATTCCAGCTACTCAGGAGGCTGAGGCAAGATGATGATTTAAGTCCAAGAGTTAACAAAACTTCTTTTTTTTTTTTTTTTTGAGACAGAGTCTCCCTATGCCACCCTGGGTAGAGTGCTGAGGTGTCACAGTTCATAGCAACCTCAAACTCTTGGGCTTAAAGCGATTCTCTTGCCTCAGCCTCCCAAGCAGCTGGGACTACAGGTGCCCACTACAACACCTGGTTATTTTTTGGTTGTAGTTGTCGTTGTTTGGCAGGCCCAGCCTGGATTCGAACCCTTCCAGCTCCAGTGTATGTGGCTGGCGCTGTAGCCACTTGAGCCACAGGCACCAAGCCATAACAAAACTCTTAACAGTTTTCTTTTAGTGGTTTTGCAGTAAAACCTATAAAGTGGGAAGAACTAGGGACTTGTCTTGGGAAGTGACCAGGAAGAAAAGCAGAGCTTTGTCACTTCCAGAGTCAGAAAGAAGGAATAAACCTGAAGGAGGAAGAGAATGATGGTGGTTAAAGTTCCACATGAAAAAAACACTTTGTAGAAAGTGTTTGGGCCAGGCGCAGTGGCTCAGGCCTGTAATCCTAGTACTCTGGGGAGGCTGAGGTGGGTGCATTGCTTGAGATCAAGAGTTTGAGACCAGCTTGAGCAAGAGTGCGACCCTGTCTTTAAAAATAGCTGGGCACTGTGGTGGGCATCTGTAATCCCAGCTACTTGAGAGGCTAAGACAAAAGGATTGCTTGAGCCCAGGAACTTGAGGTTGCTGTGAACTATGATGCCATGGCACTCTATAGAAGGCAGGGAGTGAGACTCTGTCTCAAAAAAATAAGAAAATACATATTAAAAAACAAAATAGCCAGACATTGTGGCACATATGAAGCATGAGGATTGCTTGAGCCCAAGAATTTGAGGTTGCTGTGAGCTATGACACCATAGCACTCTACCGAGGGTGACAAAGTGAGACTGTCTCAAAAAAAAAAAAAGTTTGACTTGAATTGATGCAAGGAAGGTTAATGTTGCAACAAAATACACTTCAAATTTCTTTCTTTTTTATTTTTTGAGACAGAGTCTCACTATGTCACCCTCAGCAGAGTGCTCTGGCATCACAGCTCACAGCAATTTTAAACTCTTGGGCTTAAGCGATTCTCTTGCCTCAGCCCCCAAGTAGCTGGGACTATAGGTGCCTGTCACAACACCTGGCTATTTTTCTGTTGCAGTTGTCATTATTGCTTAGCTGGCCCAGGCTTGGTTTGAACCTGCCAGCCTCGGTGTACGTGACCAAGGCCATAACCACTGTGCTACTGGCACTGAGCCTACACCTCAAATTTTTACCAGCTTGGTCTGAGCCACCATTTACTCTTGCTTGGATCACTGCAATAACCCCTCAACTGGCTGGGCCAAATGCAGTGGTGTTTAGAACCAATTGATCACAACCAGTTACAGATTCCTTAGTTCCTTATCCATTCTCACTGCTTCAGTTGATTCACCTTAAAAAAAAAAAAAGTTATATATGTATAATATATGTATATGTGTATGTATATGTATGTGTATAGGTGTATGTATATACATATATATACAAGTGGTCTCTCTGCTGCCAGTCTTCCTCTGAGGTCAGTTCTCAGCCCAGAGCATGAGGAATTTTGAAAATTAAGGTCAGGCTTGGCACCTGTAGCTCAAGCAGCTAAGGCGCCAGCCACACACCCCAGAGCTGGCAGGTTCAACTTCAGCCTGGGCCTGCCAAAAAAAAAAAAAAAAAAAAAAAAAAAAAAAAAAAAAGGAAAGAAAAGAAAATTAGGGTCAGATCATTTCTCTGCTCAAAACCCTACTTCTCCACTGTCTTCAGAACACATGTAATAGTCAACAGTCCTTTCTTTGGACTTCCTATTCTGTCCCCATGGCTCCTCTGTCCCTGTTTCCTCCCACTCTTCCCATTACTCACTATACTCCGGCCATCTGGGCTCCCTTGCCGCTCTTGGAATACGCCATCTATACCCTCAGGCTTTTGCAGTGTTTGGAATGTTCTCCCACCAGATAACTGCACAAAAGTCTCCCTCACTTCTTTCATGTTTTGTTGTTGTTGTATTTCTTTATTTCAGGTTAATGTGATGGTACAAACAATTAGGTTACAATGTTTGCATTTGTTAGGTAGAGACCCTGTTCTTTCATGTCTTTTTTCAGCGTTTCCTTCTCAAGTGAGGGCTACCCTTAGCACCCTATTTAAAATGTCACCGAGGCCACCTCCACCACCCCATGACTCCCAGCACTCGGTACAACTGTACAGTATTTATCTTTTAACATACTACGTTATTTTTTTATCATGTCTCATGTCTATTACCTCTCCCCACAAGAATATGAGCCTGGAAAGGGTAGGGATCTTTTTTTTTTTTTTGAGACAGAGCCTCAAGCTGTCGCCCTGGGTAGAGTACTGTGCCATCACAGCTCACGGCAACCTCCAACTCCTGGGCTCAAGCAATTCTCCTGCCTCTGCATCCAAAGTAGCTCGGACTAGAGGCACCACCACAAAGCCCGGCTATTTTTTTTGGTTGGAGCCATCATTGTTTGGCGGGCCCGGGCTGGATTCACCCGCCAGCTCAGGTGTATGTGGCTGGCCCCTTAGCTGCTTGAGCCACAGGCGCTGAACCAGGGCAGGGACTTTTTTTTTTTTTAGAGACACAGTCTCATTTTACTGCCCTAGGTAGAGTGCCATGATGTCACAGGACTCACAGCAACCTCCAGCTCTTGGGCTTCTGCGATTCTCCTGCCTCAGCTTCCCGAGCAGCTGGGACTACAGGCGCCAGCCACAACGCCCAGCTATTTTTGGGTTGCAATTCGCAGGCCACCCTAGGTATATGGGGCTAGCGCCCTACTCACTGAGCCACAGGCGCCACCCCAGGGTAGGGATCTTAAAGCGACTGGCACATGGAAGTGCTCAGTAAGTATCCGTGAAAGAATGAATGTATGGAGAAGTACAGATTCAAAGTTTTGTGCTAACCCAGAAGATCTCCAGAAGTGGCTGCAGATCTCTGACCTTGGTCCTGAGCCGATTTCTTCTTTGCACAGAACAGTGGTTCTCAACCTTCCTAATGTCGCCACCCTTTAATACAGTTCCTCATGCTGTAGAAGAAGTAATATCAGCATGATCAGAGAACTTTAAAGTTGGTTTAAACCATAAAATTAGGGCGGCGCCCTGCTCAAAGGAGTAGGGCGTCCGCCCCATATGCCAGAGGTGGCAGGTTCAAACCCAGCCCGGACCAAAAACCGCAAAAAAAACCCATAAAATTATTTTAATTGCTACTTCATAACTGTAATTTTGCTACTGTTATGAATCATAATGTAAGTATCTGGTATGCAGGAGACCCCCAATGGAGTCGCGACCCACAGGTTGACAACCATTGGCATAGAAGAAATACAAAGTATTCTCACCAAAAACCTCTCAATAACTAGGACTAGCTGATAAAGGAATGCACACCCTTGGAAGAAGTGAGTTTAGAGCAGAATTTGAATGAATATCTCTAAGTGATATCATAAATAGGTTTCTATATGCCTTCCATCCTAAGATTCCTTCTAACTTTAAAGTTCTCTGATCATGCTGATATTATTTCTTCTACTTAAGAACTACAAAGGCTTCCTATTGCCTACTTAAGTATTAAATAACTCACTTCGCTCTTTGCAAA
>CAUYPK010021370.1:0-36222 GCA_963574355.1 Loris lydekkerianus | reverse complement strand
AATTCCCGTATAGAGTGTAATAAAAGCCGTTTTTTTTCGCCAAAAATTTTGTGCCAAAAAAAAAAACGCCGGAACAACTTTTGGGCGGAAAAAACTCGGCTTATACTCGAGTATATACAGTACTCCAAAGAATAAAAGCATGAGGTACCTCAGAAGCAATAGCAAATTCTAAATATATCATGATTCTGGAAAAAAATTATGAAGTTACTTTTGTATTTTATCACATAATAGAATATCGTATGTCCTGTTGGAACTTTCAGACAGATTTACTTGCTAAACTTAGTAGTACTTTTTCCTTGTTATGGTGAAACATTTATAGTAAGTCTGTGCTCTGTTTACAGGCAGATGCATATACTTAACACGGTCGCAATATTTGAGCCTTAGTTTCAGTTACTGCCTGTTTCTAAAATTGATAGGCTCTTGTGCTGTAGTGTATGTCATTGGGTGGGGAGTTAGAAAACACTGAAATGCTTCAGCATTTCTTTGTGAATTTGTTTATATTAATAACTTAGGTCTTGTCTTGTGGGCTATTCTAGCAAACTCTAGTTTTTCTGGTGAAACGTGATAGAGTATTTGTGGCATGAAGCTATATAGTGTGAAGCTAAGCTCTTTGATCAAGTTGAGTTGAAGAAATGTTTTGTTACTTTGTAGTGACAGAAAATCCACACGGAACCTTCCAAGTGTGTTGTCCTCTGGGCCACAAGACTCTAACAAGGGCTTATGTGATTGATTTGCCAAGGGTCTGATAAAGAAAGCACTTCTAAAGATTGCATGGTTGGGTTTAATAATAATAATAATAAATCCCAGATATTGATAGTTTTGTTTTTAAAGCCTGCCACCTTCAAAGATTGATCAGCTCGCCATAAAAGTGGTATAAGAGGAAAAAGAACAGTTGGAGTCAGAGCCCTTGAGCTCTCCTGTTAGCTCTAAGTGAAGGTATTTAATCTCTTTAGGCCAGAATTTGTTTACATATAGACATTTGTTTACAGTGTAGAATTTATCTACACTGATAAATGGCAGTGTACAACTGGTTAAAACTATGAGTCTATGGAGAGTGCTTAACTAATGTAAATAAATGGTAGACCTCGAAAATACCAAAGAATCTATGGAGAAATTATTAGAAATAAGTGGTTAGTAAGGTAACTAGATACAAGACATTGTAAATTTATCAGCAAAAACAAATTGAAACTCTAAAAAACCTGCCACTTACAATAGCATCCGAAGTATGAAATATCTCAGAATAAATACAAAAAAAGTAACAAAATAACTGCCTAGAAATAACTATGAAGCATCATTGAAAGAAATAAGAGGACCTAAATAAATTTCCCAATACTATGTATCATGAATTTAAGACAGTAAAGAGGCCATGTGTTTGCTATAGCCTCAGAATCAAGGACAAAAGATTCAATAGGCTTCTAGCTATGCTGCTTTTAGGGAAAATATAACATGGATTACATACTGGGGATTCAGAGGAAAATATAAAAGTCTTGGGATGGGTTCAGAGTATAATCTAAAAATAAATTACTTCCTTAAAAACAAGATGCCATATGTAGAAAATCGAAGTACTGAGAATAGCCAAGGTGCTGCTGGAAAAGAATGAAGTAGGAGGAATTTATTGGATGTCAAAACTCATCCTAAAGCCAAGGTGTTTGAAGGGCGGAATTGGCATGACACTGGACAGCCCAGTAGAACAGACGACTCCCCAGGGGCTGAATGAAATGTGCTCACTGCTACAACCATCCACAGTTGATTTTGTCAGGGTTAATATCAGTGGTGTGGTTGGGTTTTTCAAATAATACCTCTCTCTGAAAGGTACATAGTGAAGTATTTACAGGTGAAATGGTTATTATATCTGAGATTTTATTTAAGCCAAAAAATAAAAAAATCCCCAAACCAGAAAACAAAGGTGGAATGGAGGAGAAGCTATAAAGCAAGATTGGCAGCTCCCTGGGAGCAGCAGTGGGCAAGTTCACAGCAGTGGGCAAGTTCACAGCAGCAGTGGGCAAGTTCACTCCTGCTCTTGAATATTGATTGAAAGTAATGTGCTGAAACTTTAGCCAAAGCATTATGCTTCCAGAAAAATCTCAAAGAGAAGTATTGCAAGCAACAATAGTATCTGTTAGATCGGGCTCTAAAGATGAGGCTGGAGAGATTATCCAGTTAGTGTGAAAGTTGGAGACAAAGCTGTCTCAGAACATGGAAGCACCAGAGAATGACTTGAGACAACCATGATCATTTCTTACTTGGAGGCTGTGACTGACATTCTTGGAAAGTATGTAAACTATGGAAATGGAGTGGCGGGAAGCCACCGAGACTCTGAAGCTCTGGAAACTTTCATCGTGAAGCCCGGCAGTGTGAAGTTGAGTCTGTAGGCCTCACTGTACTTTCCTCTGCTTCCGGGTATGTTTGAAAGTTTTTCTTGTATAAAGTTTTCCAAAGCCAATTTCATATGATTCACAGATCCAAATGTGAAAGGCAATTCAGTAAAGCTTCTAGAAGGTAACATAGAATAGCTTCATATCCCTGGAGTAAGGAAGGATTTCTGAAATAAGACTCACAAAAAAAGACTAACTATACAGAAAGAGATGGATAAATTTAGACTGCATTGAAACTAAGAACTTCCTTTTTCAGGAAAGCCGTGTAATTTTATGGGAATGACTACTAGTGTAATAGAATTTTGTGAACAAATTGGGGGACATTCGTACAGCAGAATACTATATGGCAATGAGGGGGTTGAACTTTGGCTGTAGACAGAAGTGTGAATATGACCCTTAACCACGGTTGACGAAAGCTGGACTCAGAAGAATGCGTATTATAGGGTTCTTTGCTGGTTGAAAAAACTAACCAAACAGTGAGTTAGAATGCGTGCTTAGGTGATAAGCTGTAAGCAAAGCATCTCAGTCTCTTTCGTGCTGTAATAACAAAATACATGAGACCAGGTAATTTATAAAGAACAAGTTTTTATTTCTCACAGTTATGGAGGCTGGAAGTCCAAGATCAAGGCAATGGCATCACACTGGCCATTAAGTTTTAACACATGAATTTCAGAGGGACATTGAGACCATAGCAGAAAACAAGGCAATGAAAACCGTGAGAGAGTAACGGTTACCTTGGGGAGGGAAGGGGTGGCAGTGACTGGGAAAAGGACATGAGGAGCTCTGGAAAGCTGGTTCTTGCGTCCTCTTTGTGAGAATCATTGCACTATTTATATTTGCTCAGGCCCTTTTCCATGTATGGGTGTGTCTGTGTGTATATCTTAAATGAACGTATTTTTTAAAATAGCCCCTAATAATTGGCTCCTAGCTTGTATTTTTAAAAAGCATTTACCTTTTTTAGAAAACAGTTAATCTAAACATTTAGGTACAGGGTGTGTTTATATTTGATGTGTTTGTCTTGGTAGCTGTTAGGAGAGAAATGTGACTGAGTCAGTTTACTCTCAAGAGACTGGGTCCCCTAAGGACCATTCTGTGAGGTGAGGCTTTTTGTGTGCAGAGAATACATGTGACACGCGCAGGGATTTGGCCCAGGATACAGAGGGAGATGAGGTGGGGCTGCCTTCTGAACATGAGAAAGGAAAGCACTGTCAGGGAGCTGATCCCATCAGTGGATTTTGGAAGGCTGGTTTGACTCCAGGTTTGCGTTGCAATGTTCTCATTTACAGGAATGGAAAACTGGGAAGAGGAAGGCTGAGAAAGATGAACTGGCAGGAGTTATGATATTTTCCACCATGGAACCAGAGGCGCCTGACTTCGACTTAACAGAAATGTGAGAGACGCTGCCACACTTTCCTTTTTCTCAGTCTGTCTCCCTCTGTGACTTCAGGTCTTGGCCGGTATAGTTATAACTGCAGTTTACATTGTCAGAGTTTACGAAATGAGTGGGGGTTGTAGTCAGGTGACAAGAGAAACATCATTTGTACATGGAGATCCTGTCTTCCTAACTGTAATATCAGATTAAAATCTGCTTCCTTGAAGAAAGTGACTTCATAGCTGACAATGAAATACAATGAAACCAAATGGCATGAGGCCACTAACACCCACGTAATACTCAGCAAAGCAAAAATCTTGAACGTGGCCTTGAAAGGAGCAAACTCCAATCTACGTTTTCTGAGCATTTTTAAAATCTGTTTTTAATCATTTAATTTTTTTTAATACAGGTTCAGTTGAAACTTTGGAGTATTTCCTTTTCTGTATAGGGTGTCTCATAAAGTCCAAGTACGATTTAAAATAGCCAACTTTGTGGACACCCTGTATAAAGACTAATAAGAAATCTTCCTCCCTCCCCCAATCTCACCCCTCCTTCTTTCCTGGAACAAATTCTCACTCTGTCACTCAGGCTAGAATGCAGTGGCATCAGCCTAGCTCACAGCAACCTGAAACTTGCTATCCTCCTGTAACTGGGATTACAGGCATCTACCACAATGCCTGGCTAATTTTTCTATTTTTAGTAGAGATAAAGTCTCACTCTGGCTCAGACCAGTCTCAAACTCCTGAGCTCGAGTGATCTTCTGCCTCTGTCTCCCAGAGTGCTAGGTTTACAGGTATGAGCTGCCATGCCCGGCCAAGAAATCTTTCTTTTTAAGAAGTTTTTTTTTCTTATCAAAAAAAAAAAAAAAAAATCGCCTCTGTTACAAAAAATAGCCAAAGAAACATACACACAACCTTTCAACTACCCAGAGAGAAAATCATTGTTAATGATGGTTGATGTTTATGTTGGACCCTCCTCTGGATGCATGTGGTTACAGGACAAATTATTTGTTTAAGCAGAAATGACCTCACAGTATATACATTGTGTTATAATCTGCTTTTTTCATTTAAAAGTGTATTGTGATGGTCTTTTCAAGTTGGTAAATATACTTTCTACGTCTTTAAAGACTGGATGTCCTCAGTCTCACTCAGGTGACTGTTTTCCAGGTTATTGTCTGTTTCGTTGAAATACTGGCTGGAATCAATGACCAGCTACTGCACAACTCATGTTATTGTTTCTAGTGGTTGGAATTTCACTAAATAAGAAATGATTTTATTTAGTTCCTAATAATTGTAGTTAAAATTCACAAGGAGCAGAGGGGGGAGAGGAAGCAAAGTTAAACACAGCAGGCACCTGTGGGTACACTTGGTCTGAGTCCCCCTGACCACTTCCTGCCTTTCTTCCCCTCGTGTGGCTGATGGCTGCCTGGGCCCAGAGAGCAGAAGTGCGATGCTGTTGGGAAGTTCACCAAGGCCATGGACGACGGCGTGAAGGAGCTGCTGACCGTGGGGCAGGAGCACTGGAAGAGGTGCACAGGACGTAGGTGTCACTCTCACCTACAGGGTGGGCTTTGAGCAGGTGGAACTTGCTGCCTGAACATAGTGACTTGTGACAAGGCCACTCCTGCAACTGCTTCAGTGAGCTTCTCCCTCCAGTTCATCAGTAGAAAACTGACTAACAAAGCTGGAAATCTTACAAGAGACACCATGTTTGCTTTATAATCTATGAAAAATTAATCTATTTGCACGTTTAAAGAGTGCTGGTGTTTAGTTTGACTTCATGATTTTACTTTCATGATTTTTAGGAAAAGCCAGTTTAGTTAAGTAGTAGAAAATTGTCATGTGAGTCAGACTGGGAGCATTGCTGAGGGGAGAGTGGTACTGTCACTCCTGGGTTTTTGACACTTCTGTGTCCCTGTGAATATCTTGCCTCCCTCCCTTTCATCTGCTTGGACACTGTCATTCTGCAGAAGCATTCCTGCCTGTATTCCCTAGAACTATGCAGCTCTGTTGTCAAATACCCCAGGGTAGAAAAACATAGTTCAGCTGTGGAGAAAATGACAAAATGCCACAGGACAGTGCCCGTTAGGCCCCAGTGCCCGAAGGCCACAGAGTGACGAGTATCAGTCACCGACAAGGCTGGGGTGGCCACTCAGTGACATTCACACAGATGCTAGACTACTCAGAGTGCTGGAATTTTTCTCCCCCTGTATCTATCTTGCCCTTGCTGGTGGCACTAGTAGTGCCCCCCGCCCCTGAGGTCTGGATGAAGAGGTACTGCTGGTCTATCATGAAGAATTTTCTGGCCTTCAACTTATAACATACTATAAAAATATTAGTTGTATTCTGTTATTTTTTAAATTAAAAAATGGCTTCTACTTTGAATTATAAAAGAAATATAACCCACTCTTATATTAGTCCTCTGATACTCAGTATAGGAAAGATGTGAAGGTTTTTTTAAGGTGGTATTTTTCCTCTAAAAAAAAGGAAATAATCAGAATTTGAAATGAGCAAGAAACTAAATGTGGGATGACTTGTGGATGAATTAATAAAAAGGCACAGCAAAGGCAATAGCAATATCAAGATCTATTATATCCAAACCAAAAAGCCTCACATCAGGAGTCAGCAAACTATGGTGTGCAGGCCAGATCTGCCACCCATTTTTGTTAATAAAGTTTTATTAGAACACAGCCACACCCATTTATTTATATATAGTCTGTGGCTACTTTTGTACTATAGTGGCAGAGTTGCATAGTTTCAACAGAAACGTTTGGCCCCACAAAGCCTAAAATATCATATTTAATGTCTGGCACTTTGCAAAGGAAAGCTTGCCCAGCCGTGCCTTACCTCTGCCATTGGCCAGTTGCAACCTTTGTCAATAGCACTACCAAAAGCCGACTACATCCACGGGGTGTTTCTTATCCACAGAACACGCTTGGGGGCAGATTCCAGTAAAGATAAGTTTTTTCTTCCCTGGCAAGGCAATAGGATTCTATGCTTTAAATTAAGAACTAAGCTTTTTAAAAAAAAAAAAAAAAAAGTATATAAATGGAGCTTCTAAAACATATTCCATGTGGAGCCTTTGGTCACAGAGAATGACTCATGAACAAAACGGAGTGACACTATTCTCTAAAGCTTGAACAAAGGGGTTCAGTGTCAAAAGTCATTGTGGTTGTGAACTCTTACAAGGCCATCACAACAAATCATTTTTCTAAACAAATCTATTTGTTCTTTGAAAGCTGTTTTTTTGTTTGTTTTTCAGAACATGCACATCTCACCAAACTCTCTACGGATATCATAAAAATCTGGGGCTGTGATTTCTTTCAAGAAAATTAAATCCCTTATATCTAACATCTGGTCAACTCCATGTCTCATATAATCAATCCATAGGGCCAAATTTATAAAATAGGCATAGTGATGTAAGGCTGCTCTTTTGGGAGGTGGAGGGAGAGATTGAGGCCTTTGTTTACAACTTAATTCAGGCATATCTTCTTTCTTCTCTTCTCTCACAAAATAGTTTTTGAAAATTCCTAGTCAGTAAAGTGAAAATCCAGCACACGCTCTGTGTGGTAAAGCATATGCCAGGTTTTTTTCCCAGGTAGAGAGCCAAAAACTCAGGTTCAAAAGGGTAAACAATTTATTAAAATTAACTGAGCTATTGGAGTTTGAATTTCTGTTTCCTGCTAATAGAAGCTGATAGATCTTACTTCAAATTTCTCTAGCCTAGATATTTTTTCTTTTTCTTCTTTAAGAAATATTGTAAATATTAGTCTTTAACACATTACCTAATATGTGAGTTATGAACTATTTTTCAAGTTTTCACATTACTCTTTTATATTACTAATTTTCAAGTTTTTATTTTTTATTGATAATGTGTTTTCAGATCGTTATGTTTTCAAAGTTTATATTCTATTTTTATAATAAAACACTGTGGCCCCAAGGAAAAAAAATTTTTTTTCTAGTGTGGCTGTCAATGTGTTAAATGCAAAAAATGGTTTCTTTTGAAAGGCACAGATATGTTTAAGGGGACTATATACAAATGCAAAGAAAGTAGCCGAGATGCAGAGACTCTTCTCTGGAAGTTCTCCAAACTGATCCTAGAATTTTAGTACCTTAAAAAGGAGCCTTAGTGAATCATCTCATTCATACAAATAGGAAAACTGAGACCCTTCCTCCCTGGTCCTTTGAAGTCTGACTGTTGTATTTTCCTCCACACCTGTTACTGTCAGTTTTTGTTTGGTAGGTTATTGGTTTTCAAATGATGTTTGTAAATGTATAATAGACTGGGAAAGGTAAGGTATTTGGAAACACCAAATCTACCATTTATTGATCTTGTGACCTTGGCCAAGTCAGTTATCTGAGCCTTACTTCCCTAACCCTCAACAAGGAGATGAGGCTTCTGAGGCTGGTAAAGCGGTGTCACGATGTTCGAGTGGGGTGTGTGTGTGAAAAACTTCATAGACTAGACATCACCAAGGTGTCACTCAGTGGATGGGACTGGAGGGTAGTAGTTAGTGGTGTCTGCCATTAGTTGAACAATCAATTAAAATTAATTGAAAAAGTTGTTAATTGAAAAAACAATCACATTTGGGAAGTGCCTGTGGCTTAAGGAGTAGGGCGCCCACCCTGTATACTGGAGGTGGTGGGTTCAAACTCAGCCCCAGCCAAAAACTATAAAAATAAATAAATAATGTGTTTACATCAATGTTGAAGAATAAAGCCTGTTTTGAATCACTTCAAATATTTTTTATTATAATCACATTTAGAAAATAAATGAATTCCATTTCATTTTGCTCAGAAGACTAGTTAGCAATTTATTTCTTTTTCTCTTTCAGCATTGCCCAAGGAATATCAGAAGATAGGAAAGGCTTTGCAGAGTTTAGCAACCGTGTTTAGTTCTAGTGGCTATCAAGGTATGTCTTTATTTATGTATTCATTGGATCTTTATTCTTTTTATTTATTTTTTTGAGACAGTCTCACTTGTCACCCTCAGTAGAGTGCCCTGGCATCACAGCTCGCAGCAACCTCAAATGCTTAGGCTCAAACAATTCTCTGGTCTCAGACTGCCAGCCTTCCAAGTGGCTGGGACCCCAGGCACCCACTATAACACCCAGCTATTTTTTTTTAAGAGACAGGGTCTCACTCTTGCTCAGGCTGGTCTTGAACCTCTGAGGTCAGGCAGTACACCCACCTTGGCTTCCCAGAGTGCTAGGATTACAGGTGTGAGCTACTGCACTTGGCCTCATTGGGCCTTTAAAGGTTCTTATACAGACTTGTTCTCCTCTTTGGGGTCTTGAACACAGACAGAAACCACAGTGAAACACCCTCATCCTTGATGTATAAATCATCTAGGCTGCCACGCTCAAGACTTTTGCACTATCACCTTATGACTTTTGAGAAAAGCAGAAGATTATTTAATTTGTATTTTCTTGGTAGCTTGTTTGCCTTTCTTTGCTCTGAGATAAAATTATTTTAACGAAATAGGTAACTGTGGTGTGTATTACTCTACTTTTCACGTCATTTCTCTGCCAAACTATCAAGTCTTCCTATTATAAAGACCAGATTTCATCAAGGTCATTTGAAGGAAACATTTAATTTATCTGCACATCAGCAGTCCCCAGCCTTTTTGGTAGCAGGGACCAGTTTCATGGAAGATAATTTTTCCATAGGCTACAGGGGAGGGAGGAATGTTTTCAGGATCGTTTAAGGACATCATGTTTACTTCAGACCATCAGGCACTCGATTCTCATTAGGAGCATGCAACCTGGATCCCTCGCAGATGCAGTCTGTAGTAGGGTTCGTGCCCCGTGATACTCTAATGCCGCTGCTGATCGGACAGCAGGTAGAGCGTAGGCAGTGATGAGAGTGATGCAGGTGGCAGCAGGGATGAGGCCACCACAGTAGTGATGGCATCCTGGATAGAAGGTGGGCAGCAAAAGCAGGACCCAAGACACCACACCCAGCTGCAGAAGGCCCTTCCATGGCCATCCCCACTGGGACCCACCTGATAGTTCCTCAGTATTTTCTCTAATTATCAGTCCACACTTTATTATATACTCACATCGCAAATAACACTTTTTCCAGTATTAAAAGTGCTCAATTTTGCCTCAGTGCCCCATAGTTTAGTGGTTAGGGTACTGGCCACATACACCCAAGCTGGTGGGTTTGAACCCAGCCCCGGCCTACTAAACAACAGTGACAACTACAACAACAAAAAATAGCTGGGCATTGTGGCAGGCACCTGTAATCCCAGCTACTTGGGAGGCTGAGGCAAGAGGATAGCTTAAGCCCAAGAGTTTGAGGTTGCTGTGAGCTATAATGCCACAGCACTCCATCAAGGGCGACATAGTGAGACTGTCTCAAAAAAAAAAAAAAAAAAAAGTACTGAATTTTGTTTTATGTTCAATATCATTCAACTTTTTTTTTCTCATTCAACTTATTAAAGATAAAACTTTTTAACTATTTATTTATTTATGAGATGGAATCTCACTCTATAGCCCAGGCTTGAATGCCGTGGTGTCATAGCTGACAGCAACCTCAAACTCCTGGGCTCAAGCAATCCTCCTGCCTCATCCTCCCAAGTAGCTGGGATTATAGGCACCCACCACCATGCCCAGCTAACTTTCCTATTTTTAGTAGAGACGGGGTCTCACTCTTGCTCAGCCTGGTCTCCAACTCCTGAGCTCAAAGGATCCTCCCTCCTAGGCCTCCCAGAGTGCTAGGATTACATGCATGAGCCATGGCTTTTGTTATAAAGATACTGTTTTAAAAAGCAGTTCAAGTGTCTATCAGCTAACATGTCCCATTTCAAAGGGCAGTGAAGGTCAGTAGGGTTGGGTGTTGCCTTATCACCTCCACTTGGTTAGAGACATTGGATGCTGTACTGTGCCAACTTGCAATGATGTAAAATGAGTTCAATTTCTAAGGGTATCTCTGATCATATATATAGAGAGAGAATATCATTTTCAATGCTCCTTTAACAGTATGTGAACTAACATTAGAATAACATAGATTACTAGCATGGCCCCCACAGAAATCCACGAAACATTTCTGCATTATTAGGGATTATATAATCAATAAAGATTTTTCAATGGTTATCTATTGGGGAGGAAAGTAGACCTCTGATTTTGTAGATTTGATTTTGGAACCATGTGAATGTTTTACATAATTGCTAGAAAATAAATTTAAAGCAAAATGGGGAAAAAATCCCTAATATCAAAAGCAAAATAAAACAAATGACTTGATACATTGAATTGAAGGCATAACCACACAGAGAAGGATTATTTGAAAGCACCTTGAAATAGTGTTTTAACTGTGTATCTCTACTACCAGATGCCTTAACGTCAGAAAGGCTGCAAAATGTTAGTGGTTTTCACTAATCATACAGTTGGAAATATAATATTGATATTGTTGTCTTTCTATAACTTCAAAAACTATTTTACATATTATAGGGTAAACCCAAATTAAAATTAACAGGCTCGGTGCCTGTAGCTCAAGCGGGTAAAGCACCAGCCACATACACCGGAGCTGGTAGGTTCGAATCCGGCCCGGGCCTGCCAAACAACAGTAACAACTAGAACCAAAAAATAGCCGATTATGGTGGGTGCCTGTAGTCCTAGCTATTTGGGAGGCCAAGGCAAGAGAATAGCTTAAGCCCAGGAGTTGGGGTTGCTGTGAGCTATGATACCACACCACTCTATTCAGGGCAACAGCTTGAGGCTCTGTCTCAAAAATAAATAAATAAAATAAAATAGGGCAGCTCCTGTGGCTCAGTGAGTAGAGCACCAGCCCCTTATACTGCGAGTGGTGGACGCCTATAGTCACAGCTACTTGGGAGGCTGAGGCCGGTGAATTGCTTGAGCCCAGGAGTTGGAGGATGCCACAGCACTCTACCCAGGGCGACAGCTTGAGGCACTGTCTCAAAAATAAGTAAAATTGACAATTAAGATTTTAAAAAATAAAACATTTTAAAATAAAAATTTTTAACTTCTGAAGTCCTAAATTTGAATTGGAAATATCATTATAAACTTACTATGTATTTTTCCTGCCTTGATCTGCTCATTGAAAAGATGTAGAAGCAATTAATCCAGTAGCAAGAACCACTCCCCAGCACCACTCACAAAGAGGTGTCTGAGCGCCATGTCCCACCAAAGTGAACCGGGGCTCCGATCAAAAAAACTCAGGTGCCAATTTGAAGAGCCTTCTACTGGCCAAGGACAAGTACATTTGAGCATGAGTGAAAATAATAATTGATATGGAATGAAAAATATTAAGTATATTTAAATCCATCATTATAAGATACTTCTAAAAAACTAATTTACTTTTGGAGGATGGTAAGGAATCAGCTCATTATTTTAAAAAGTATACAGAGGGCGGCATCTGTGGCTCAGTGGGCAGGGCACCGGCCCCATGTGCTGAGGGTGCTGGGTTCAAACCCAGCCCCAGCCAAACTGCAACAAAAAAATAACCAGGCGTTGTGGCGGGCGCCTGTAGTCCCAGCTACTTGGGAGGCTGAGGCAAGAGAATCGCCTAAGCCCAAGAGCTGGAGAGAGAGAGAAGCATTTAACCACCTTTTCTTATTTAAACTATACCTCAAAATAACCAGAAAGTTGATGAAGTTTCTCTTTATAGAAGTATTTCAGCTCATAAAGATGGAATGATAGACTGAAAAGCCATACTAAAACAAAAGACCTAGAAGATAATGATCATTCATGACTTTTGACATTATAAAAAATAGAAATAACTGGAAATTGTGTTTTCTGAACCTGACAAGGCCTCTGTATCTAGGTAACTAGTGTAAAGAAAACACAGGGACAGAGCAATGTGTTAGCAAAACCCAGAATTTGGTATCAAGGCAAATGACTTGAGTTCAATACCACATGAGTATACTTGGGAGAAGAAAAGGGTGGTGAGAGAGGATAACCTGTAGCCGTAAAAGCACATCGGCTCTGGGGGACTCCTTTCCATCCTGATTCAAGCAGCCACCTTGCTCTGAGGTGCCTCATTTATGTCAGAGCGATGATGGTCTTGTCTCAGACCAGTGTCTCAGGCAATGGTATTGTCCCTATTTTTATCTTTTGGGTAGAATTCATGGGTGAAGCATTGTATGTCTAGTGAAAGGGGGAGGTAGAGAAGGTGTAGCTGAAGAAAGGTTGGCCGTGAGCCGCCATTCGGGTGGTTGGTGATGGCTGATGGGGTTTCATTATACTATTCTTGCTATTGCTACTTTCTAAAATATTTGAAATTCTGTGTAATAAAATCTATGGGAAATTTTTAATAAAACAAATGAAAATATTTGTAACTTACAGCCACAGATAAAACTGTGATCATTTGCAGGTGAAACAGACCTCAATGATGCAATAACAGAAGCAGGAAAGACATATGAAGAAATTGCCGGTCTCGTGGCAGAACAGGTACTGACAGAATCACACAGTTCCAGTTAAGATTTGATGCTGTCTGGTGGCACCTGTAGCTCAGTGAGTAGGGCACCGGCCACATACACCAAGGCTGATGGGTTCGAACCCAGCTCAGGCCAGCAAAAACAACAATGACAACTGCAACAAAAAATTTAGCCGGGTGTTATGGTAGGAGCTTGTTGTCCCAGCTACTTGGGAAGCTGAGGCAAGAGAATCACGTAAGCCCAAGTGTTTGAGGTTGCTGTGAACTGTGACACCACGGTACCCTACCCAGGGTGACAACTTGAGACTCTGTCCCCAAAAAAAAGATTTGATGCTATCTAATCCACATATGTAAAACCTATCTTATGTCAGACTTTCCAAATAGATACATAGTCTCCTTTTCTGTTCTGTGTATCCTTGTTAATCATATTTGATAACATTGTTTCTCATGGTAAGCCAAAGTGACTAGATAAATTTGCATCAAGAAATTTAAATGGGCTCAGCGCCTGTAGCTCAGCAGCTAGGATGCCAGCCACATACACCGGAGGTGGCAGGTTCAAACCCGGCCTGGGCTTGCCAAACAACAATCACAATGACAACCAAAAAACAGCCGGGCATTGGGGCGGGCGCCTGTAGTCCCAGCTATTTGGGAGGCTGAGGCAAGAGAATTGCTTAAGCCCAAGAGTTTAAGGTTGCTGTGAGCTGTAACTCCATAGCACTCTACCAAGGGCAACATAGACTCTGTCTCAAATATAAAAAAAAGAAAAAAAAAGGAAAGAAATCTAAATGAATGCATTTCGGTATGATGCCTCTGATCCATTCTTAGCCATCAAGGGATTCTGCTGTACAGGAAAGACGGCCAGCTCAGATCTGTACTTGTGTTCAGCCTCTTTGAGCCTTGGTTTCCTCATCCTTTAAATTGCAAGGTAGTGCCTATCTGGTATGTTTTTGGAATTAAATAGCTAATGAAAAGCTTCTGCTACTACTAAGTCTGAATAGATACTGAAGGGGGAAAGTACCTGCTACCATCCCCCAGACAGCGCAGGTCCTGGTAATAGCTGTATAGCTTTTATTGGGGTCTTTAGAAGCCCAATTTCAGGTGTGTTTTTTCTTTTTTTCCAGATAACAGATAAAAAGTACCCTTAAGAGGAATCTTAAGTTATTTCAAACATCTAAATTAAAAATAAATTTTTTTCATATGACTTTTTAAAAATACTATGTTTGTAGAAACACAGATGGTACACACACTGATGTGGGGTCATTAACTACAAACTACTATAGCAAACTACTATAAGCAAAACTATAAGTTTGCTGATACTTGTAAAAAATATTAATCGTTAGTAAAATAGCTATTAAAAACTTCAGGAAAAAATGGAAAAACTTCAAGTCGCCACTGAAAATTATTACCGGGTTATTTAATATTTTTTCTCTGCTAAAATCTGCATATTGAACTATAACAACTTACTTGCTTTTATGTAAACATACAGTATTAACTAAATTTTCTTTCCTCATGGTATTGACTACCTCATGATAGCTAATTTTATATATCTACTTAAAAACTATATGATTTTCTATCATTTCCTTATAACATATGATTCAGGATATGGTAAATAGTCTGGGGATTATTTTATTTTAGGAAAACTAGTCTGAATACCTAATACTCAGTAACTTAGTATAGTACACAGAGGATCTATAGTCCTCGGGTATAATAATTTTCCTGTCTCTGATTTTCTTTGTTCCTCTGCCGGTAACAACCAACCTGTATCTTGTTCTAGCCAAAGAAAGATCTCCATTTCCTGATGGAATGCAATCATGAGTACAAAGGGTTCCTGGGCTGCTTCCCTGACATCATTGGCACCCACAAGGTAAATGATGGCAGACAGCAGCACAGGTGGACCAGGGCAGGCTGCACAGCTGTAGTCAGCGTTATTTTTATGTGTTTATATTTATTATTAAAAAAGAAACTATATAATTCCCATCACAATGATTGTTAAAGTAAATAAAAAATTGGTTTGGGGCGTTTTCTTATCTGAATTCTGGTTTTCTCTTTTCAAAATCTATGCACTACCTCTGCTGTGAGTCTTGTTTGCTCAACTGTGGTACTCAAGTATATTGCCATGTCCTTGGATTTGTTCAGGAAATCTCTGCAGGTGGCTGGTCTGTGTTCTTAACAATCCTGACATGCAGCTGTTTCCATATTTTTCTTTAAAATGTAAATATCATGAAAGGGTATAATAGGTAAGTTAGAAGCTTTATGCAACTTAATATAAAACTCAAAACAATTAGCTTGTAGGACTTATGCCAAAGGTCTGGTGCCTCATTTGTGCAGGAGTAAATAATGAGGAAAAAGTTTGGCCATCTTTATAACTTCCATCTAAGTGTTGATTTAAATTGATTAAGTAGCTCTTATAAAAATCAAAATAAAGCTGAACCCTTATAGCCAGCACACTTTAGCACCAGCTTGTAAATACTCTGTTTTATAAGAGAAGAGGAAGAGCTCCCAGGCACATGCTCTACCCTGTGCCTCACGGCCTTTCTGAGCCTACTGATGCTGGTTTCCCTATCATGCTCTCTCTTAAAATGGCGATGCTTCTAAATATTACAGAGATGGCAATAGATGGTGCTGTTTGGTTTCCTCTTTTGCTGTAACATCAAACAGTAAATTTTAGCTTAGTTATAATTTTCAAGAATAAACCTCATTACTTCCAAGGGACTTGAAGTAAGTTAAATTTAGATGCTTTCTTCTGTTATTTTGCTGGGATGTTTTTCTTTTCAAAAGCAAGTCAGTCACAGACCACATGAGCATTTTTTATATTTTAAACTAATGACTAATTGTTTTAGTTTTGTTTTATTAATACTGTTTCATTTTGTATTTCATAGGGAGCAATAGAAAAAGTGAAAGAAAGCGATAAACTGGTTGCAACTAGCAAAATCACCCCACAAGACAAACAGAACATGGCAAAACGACTTAGCACCATGTCTTACGCATTACAAGGTAAAATAAAAGGGTTAGTAGCTAGTGGAGGTCTGTGCCCCCCACTCCCTCCCGCAATTTGTTTCCCTTGCTAGAGAGAAATCCCGATGTAAACAACAGTCATATAAGAGCTAGTTCTAAATGCCTTCGTGAGCCCCGTTGTTTGCAGGATCCTAGTGTTGATGAAAAGCTATAATTTATTTATCAGTATTTAATTTTTTAAACATTTCCTGATAAAGCTATGAGTGACAGCTTGATTAAACCTGTACATTTTATTTGAGAGACATTGAAGATTCCTTTTATAATCCTTAACATCATAATGCTCTAAAGTTGAGCTTTTAGCAATCTATACATGAATGGACTATGGAACGTGAGGGGGTTTGGATGTATCATTTTCAGAATAGTTTGTAAAGAAGACATTAATTTTTATAGATCTGAGTGTTTTTGAGCAGATGGAGCAGTAAGTGGGTTTTTCCTTTGTGGGAGTGGGTGGGAGGCTGTCTGTGTGGACAAAAGCACATGAAATCATATTGCCAGATTATGCTGTGGGCCTAGAAGAACAGAACAGACTTTTAGGTTATTGGGAAATAAATCTTGATGATTGTGGAAGAACTTGAAAGCCACACAGAAGAGTGTAGGTTTGATGTGGGCATCATAAGGCTATTGAAAGGTTTCAAGGGAGGGAAAACAATCAGCCATCAAGGGAGAGGGGTTAAGTAGAGAGGGAGATGGGAGGGCAGATGTTAGTCTGAGGGCACGAGAAGACCGTCCCCTTTGGGCCTGGGCTCTGAGGACCTAAAGCACATGTGGCATCAGGGAGAAGAGAGTGAAGTGTGTTGGTAGGCTTCTGCTAGGGGCAACCTCCAGGACTGGGAACTCGCAGGAGGAGGAGCGTGTGTGGGAGGTACCCAGAGCTAAAGCAACTAGTGGCAAAAACCTGGAGACCTTGTTGAAAATGTGAGTTTTAAAGTGTTCGAAACAGGGAATTTGGTTTTAGATTTGTGTCTGAGGTGATCCAAATTGTAAATAAACTTGATACAACTTCAGGTTAACTGAATCTAGAACAGTTAGCTGCTGTGGACATCTGTGGCAGCAGCTGGCCTCCCGGGCCTGATGTGTGTGGGAAAGGCAGGGCGGGAGGCTCCCCCAGAGTTGGGGGCGGGGATCCGTGTGTTCAGCAGGGTGAAGGATGTAATCCCCAGCATCAAATCCTCCTGCCTGGTGAGAGGGTGAGCACTGGCAGCAACACCCCCTTACTAGAGAAGGGTCCCTGCGGGAGCTCACACGCCTACTGGCCTCCCTATAAGAGGGAGCCGCACAGGTCCCCAGGTGCCCGGGGGCCACCCGGACTCACCTGGAGCTTTCACTGCATTTGTGGAGAGAATGTGGCCAGCTCTGTTTCCTGTTTGGTCAGTTGCCTTAGAGTAATCCACATTGGGCTGATTTAACTGTATTGGCCTTCAGGGTATTTAATATGCAAATCAGTGAGAATCATCCATTTGCTAGAAAGTGGTGCCCTAACTGTTCAGCCTATCTCTCTAACCTCTTGAGAAAGTGATTTACCAAGAACTGGCGCTTAGGGAAGCCTGCGGGCTGGGTCTGGCTGATGATTAATGGTGACTGGGCAGAGAGACCAGGTGTTGTCAGGAGGGAAAACTGACTGATGTCTTGGTTTGGGTTGTAGCTGAGATGAATCACTTTCACAGCAACCGGATCTACGACTACAACAGTGTCATCCGCCTGTACCTGGAGCAGCAGGTGCAGTTTTATGAGACGGTGAGTTGGTGCCAGAAAGGAGGATTTCCAGTAAATTACTTCAGCAAAGCCAGTCTATGTTCTTTAATCCTAAGTAACACACCAAAGGAAATTACATTTTGAATAAGATTTGTTTTTTAATCTCTTTTAATTCCATCTGCCTTTTCCTTTTTGAGTGACACTAGGTTAAAAAAGGGTTTCCTTTTGAAGAAGAGGTGTCGGGTGCTAGCTGTGGAGCCCTGAGAAGTCCTCATTGTGGGGCTCTTTCCCCTGCCTCACAGCCTCTCTGTGCCTCGAGGCACAAGGGACACTGCTGAATGAGATGAGGTCACCCTGCCGTCCTCTCAGCTGGGGAAGGCGCCTGGCACCCGTAGAAACCAAAAGCAGCCCTTGTTTTTCGTGAATGTGGTTTTCACAGTGTACCAAAAGACTCTCAGAGGAAAACAAAAAAGCAAAGCCTTAAATATTTTCATTCAGATAATAACAAACAGAATTTTTCATACCTCTACATAGTAATTTTGTCGTTTACCACACAGTGTAGAAAACAAAGCCCTAACAGCACATAGATAGGGATGCAGACATCTGCCAGCCGGTGCTGTCACTTTACAATCTTGTTTCTTCCTGAGTTCCCTCTCTTGGGGGTGCCAGCTCATGCTATTCAGGGGTGGTGGCAGGCCAGCTTGGGATTCACATCCCTGCATATCACCTGTCTCTCCTGAAGGGGAGCTGAGCTTGATGTGCTTGGGGCGCATTTGTGAGTCATGTGTTGGGAAAGGCTGGTTTGGGAGACTGACTTAGGGAGAGGACTCACTTATGCAATGTGTCCCTCACAGCACACGGCACCTGTGTTCCTTAAACAATTTTTCATACATTGGTGCCACTGTGTCCCTGTCTGTCATCATGTATTAGAGTATAGCAGATTATACTGGTCTCCAAAAAAATGATGCAAGGGCAATAGTGGAAATTCTGGTAAAGTTGATTTATTAAATAATTTTCAAATCCAAGTGTGATGTAATTATTAATGACATTATGAATTTGCAATTGAAAACTGTGTATTTCATCACTGTCTTTGCACCAATAAAAGTGGCTGATATAATATTGCCAGGTTTCTGATATAACATAGCTTTATGGCAAAGTAACCCCTGAGTTACTAAAACTTGCACATTGGTCTGTGGAGCAAACATTTATTGGATATCTATTACATAGTAACAGATTGCTCCCAATGTTTGATATAGAGCAGTGGTTCTCAACCTTCCTAATGCCGTGACCCTTTAATACAGTTCCTCATGTGGTGACTTCCAACATAAAATTATTTTTGTTGCTACTTCATGTAACAACATGAGGAACTGTATTAAAGGGTCACGGCATTAGGAAGGTTGAGAAGCACTGGTATAGAGGGAGGAGTGACACATCTGTGCCTCCCAGGAGGTCTCGGGAGGGAACCAGAGGCACATGATGGAATCACAGTGCCTCATCTTCACAGCAAAGGTGCGTGCCGTGATCACACTGTGTGACAGCAGAGCCAGGTGTATCAGGGAGGGCGATCTCCTGGGAATCTTCAGGGCTCATATTCATCTGAGAAAGAAAGGGGCTTTGAGGAGGCACGAACGGCCGGCCCAGCAGAACCACTGAGGAAACGCCGAGTCTGTAATGCTGCCTGGCAGAGGTGGGGCGTGCTGTGGACACCACCTAGGCTGGGGGCACTCCAGGACAGCTGTGGTGGCTGAAGCAGGGCTCCCCAGCAGCAATGGAGAGGCATAGTTGAGCCAGATAGACAAGTTAGAGAATTTGAAATGTATGTGATGTGTAACTCCAAAGAATTATAAATAATAGAATACTATGAAGTCATAACGGGTAACATCTCCATTTGCTTTATTTTTTGTCAGATTGCAGAGAAGCTGAGGCAGGCCCTCGGTCGCTTTCCGGTTATGTAGGACACAGCGGAACATGAAGGAAAGTCCGAAGTGCTTCTTTCTGACTTGGGGCAATGCAGTTCAAAATGTACTTTCCCCTCTATTATCACAAAGGAAAAAAAAGGAAAGAAGGAAAACCAAAAAGAAATGGAGTTGCAAAAAACTGCATTTATTTTATTAACCAGCCTAAATGCATCCATTATTTAGGGATGGTCTTTGTTCTTTTCCACATCCATTATTTAAACCAATGGAAATTGTCTCTATTTTTGGAAAGTACTTAAAGCTGTCAGAATTTTGAATGAAAAATTCAGGGTTTTTCCCCACTGATATTTTACATAGAATTATAATTTATAAGTTACCTACAAATCTTCAAGTTCTTACCCAATGTCAGATAATTACTAATTGCTTTCTTAAAAATATGAATATGCCAGAATAAAAAATATATGTTTGTATATTTTTATAACTCTTTTCAGTCCTCGGGATTCCTGTCCATCTAGGGAGGTCTGTGTACCTTCCGCTGACACAGTATGACGGAGGCAGAAAGCAGGACTCCTGGGGCTCCGGCGCCCTCATGGTGCATGGCAGGTGGGCTGTCACATGTCCCATCGGGGATGCAGCTTGGCAAATGGGCAGGGTCATTTCTTGCGCATCACTCTTGGTGCGGACCAGTGCTCTCTCTTGGCACTTCCTTCCTAATCATGGGTAAGGTATGTGCCAGAAAGAGTAAGTCAGAAAAGTCGGGGGGCTCTTAAAAAAAATTCTGTGGCCATGCTCCCCGGGATGAGTAGCTGTGCTCCACACCACACAGGAGTGCTCTGGGGGGGAGCAAACGTGGCCCCCTCTGCGCTGGGACCCCTCCCCTCTGTGTTTTTGCAGCTGTTGTCAGACGCAACAAGTGCTGGTGACAGCGTGGCACCCACTTGACTGAGCTTGTAGGGACTAGAGGCCAGCAGGCCATTGTGGGGTCAGAGAGGATTAAAAAGCGCAGTCTGGCACCTCTTCCCCCAACCCGTGGAAAGTTCAGGGAAGGGTGAGAGTGGCGACAACTGAACAGTGTGCAGAGTCCCTGGGCTCCTCCTGTGCCCTAAACCTCAGACGGAACTCCTCCGAGCACCAGCACTTCAGAAACACAGCCTTGACACCCTGTCAGCTCTAGACCCCAGCACGCAGACACGCCGTCTCGCTCCTGCCCACGGGAACCTTCGTCTTCCGCAGCTGCCTTATCACGTTATCTCCTGCTGCTTTCGTTTTTCTGACCTAATAATAATATTATAGAAAATGGAAAGTCTGGGCTGGGACAGCATAAACAAAATGAAACCATTAAATGAGTAGATGAGGAAATCGGATGGACGAGGATGTGGGAACATCGTATTCTTCAAGATCACGGGTTTTCATTAATGTCTCACAAGTAATTTTCCCCACTTGATTTTTCTTTTACAAAATCCCATAGAACAGTGTTTATGATACAGCCACTTAATATATGTACAAATTGTAAAGAATATGTATAAATGTTTTACACAAATGTAAGCGCATGTAGACATGGACATATAAATAAATTGTTTTAAAAAACTGTACAGTAAATTCTCAAAGCACTTTTTCAAAACACTTTTTGGTGGTTTTGTGTGATTTTTTTTTTCCCTTTTGGTTTATTGCTTTTTATTCTAGCTGCTGAAAATGATCCAGGTAATGAATTTTCCCCCAAACACATTGCTTTTAACATGAATTAATACCAAATTCAGTATTATCAGTCCTGGACATCCTAATTACCTGGGGAATTAGGAGCTCTCGTGGGCTCACTTTATGTATTTCCCCTTACATGTTCTCCTAATGATCAGAGTCCTGCACTTCCTGATGTCTGATTTCCTCTTAAGAATGCTGCCAGGTTGGCGGGGGCGGGAGGAGGCAAACTGGGCTCTGTTACTTCATCATGGCCAGAAGTAGAAAACCCTTCGTCTATTTTTAAAATCTAAGATGGGGGTCATTTCCCCGTTACCAAATAAAAGAACATTTGTTTTCATTTTCAAGCATGCTTCAGTAATCTCTGTAGTGGACATGACAACATCTCTATCACTTGGTTCTCATCTTCTTTACGTCCACCAGTGGATCACGTTTCTCCACCTCTGTAAAGTTAGACATCACTGTGTGACTTTCCTTGACCAAAGAAATGTAGCCAGGATGAATGCACATGTTATCCTCCAGCTCTTCTCTTCCTTTCTTTGGCCACAGTGGGACTAAGTGCTGACATAATGGCCTAAAGGGTTGAAGCAGCTTAGAAGGCTGAGCCAGCAAGGGGAGAGATGGCCTGAGTTGCTTGAATCTTGGCTCTTGAATTTGCAAAAGCAGGAAATGAACTCCTACTCTGTTGAGCCACAGGGACTTGGATTTGTTTGTCAGGCAGCAGGAGCTGTCCCACCTACTGACTGTGATATTCCCTATTTACTGCCAGAGTATGTGCCCACCCTGCCCCTGAAAATGTGCTGCTTAATGAAACAGGAGGGTCTGGCAGCACCTGTGGCTCAGTGGGTAGGGCGCCGGCCCCATACACTGAGGGTGGTGGGTTCGAACCCGGCCCCGGCCAAACTGCAACAAAAATTAGCCCAGCGTTGTGGCAGGCACCTGTAGTCCCAGCTGCTCGGGAGGCTGAGGCAAGAGAATCACCTAAGCCCAAGAGCTGGAGGTTGCTGTGAGTTGTGATGCCACGGCACTCTACTGAGGGCAACAAAGTGGGACTCTCTCTAAAAAAAAGAAAAGAAACAGGAGGGTCTGATAGTGTACCATCTGGAAAACTGTCCACCCTGAAATGAGCAGGAGGAAGCAAAACAAAAAATCTACAAAAGCAAACAAATCATCTTGTGAGATTGAATTATTTTATTGTTTAAATGACTTAGTTGAGGCCAGTGCAGTGGCTTATGTCTGTAATCCCAGCACTCTGGGAGGTGGAGGCAGGTGGACTGCCTGAGCCAGAGCAAGACTTCGTCTCTAAAAATAGCAAATAGCCGGGTATTGTGGAGGGCACCTAAGTCTCATTTACTTGGGAGGCTGAGGCAAGAGAATCGCTTAAGCCCAAGAATGTGAGGTTGCTGTGAGGTGTGATGCCACAGCACTCTACCGAGGGTGACATAATAAGACTCTGTCTCAAAAAAAAAAAAAAAAATCACTTCCAGATGGATCAATCAACTGTAATTTTGAAGGGATCATTCTTGCCTGGACGCCTCAGACAGAGATTGACAGGTTATTTAGCATACATAATAAGTTTATAGCTGGGACAGGAGCAGGTGGATCCTCCGTGAATTCAAGTGATTCTTTGAGGAGCCACAGCTCTTGCTGCTCTTCATTTATGTGATACTAGGTCTGTATTCACCAGTGTTCTTGGAAATGTCTTGTAGTTAAGGTTTCTTTCCCAGCCACCTTTAGAAGTACTTTTGATAGCAGCTTCTTTCTTCTATAATAGTAATTCTCATCCTGTGTCCCAGCTAATCCTGGTTCTGGGAGAGAATTAGCAAACCACAAGAGATTGTAGGCAAATTATTCGTGCAATAGTTGACAGTTTTTCTGGGAAAAGGATTTGTACCTTTCATCAGATTCTTAAAGGTCTGGGTGACTCAAACCAAATGCGGCTGCTTTACAGACAAGGTCAATTTCCACACCCAGCCAGATCTCATCACCCACATCCTGTTTTGTTTTTTCCTTGGAATTGCTGCTTCTCTTTCCCTTTTCTGAAGGAGTGCTGTGAGGGGGGGATGACATTTCCCCTCAGCTCTGCTTCAGGTGGATTGGTTCCTCAGGTCGACTGAGCAAGACACAGTGTGTGAACCTAGGCCACTGTCACCGAGGGCACTCAGAGGCTCTTTTTGCACAGAGCAAGTCTGGCAGGCAACAGCTGATGTGCCACCCCCTCGCCCCCCCCCCCCCCCGTGGTGCAGGGAAGGGAGAAATGGCAAGTAGCTGAGGGAAGAGCAGAAGGCGAGAAAGTTGCCCTGTAAATGGGCTGCTGACGGCCCTGCTGGGCTCAGAGAGCAGCTTTCCACTTCTCTACCAAGAGTTTTGGGACGTGGCATAGAGAATGAACAGGATAAGGAACCTCAGGCAGTTGTGAGGAGATTCCTACACACGTCGCCACTGAGACACAGAGAAAGCTTATTTAACTAATTATGAGCAAACTTATGGATGTAGAGTGAGAAAAGTCTGGCTGCTGGGCCAGCGTCACTATCTGAATAATCGCCTAAGCCCAGGAGTTGGAGGTTGCTGTGAGCTGTGACGTCACAGCACTCTACCAAGGGCGATAAAGTGAGACTCTCTGAAAAAAAAAAAAACACCATGGGACATTTTTATAATATAAAGCCACATTGATCCTCATTGAGAATCAAAGAGAATGCCTTTTTAAACAAGGGGTGCCTTGGGAAGCTGGAGAGTGAGGACTTAAGATGGCTGTAAGCCAGCCAACCTGAAAAACAGCCCCCTTTTATTTAAGAGGCAGGGTCTCGTTTTGTCACTTAGGCTAGAGTGCAGTGGCACAGTCATAGCTCACAACAATCTCAAATTCCTGGGCTCAAGCAGTCCTCCTGCCTCGGCCTCCTGAGCTGCTGGGGCCACAGGCGCCCGCCCACCCCACTCGGATCCCTTTTCCCTTTTACTCAAGCTTAATTGTGGCAGATCTCTCATTTCTGTTACATTCTACTTGGATTCATGTTTGGTTTTGTGGCTAAAACAGTTGCATAGCTTGATCTGCAGGAGTATTGCAATATTCATTTCACTCGACTTCCTGCAGAAACCTGCCCGTGAGCTGATCTCCTGTTTCTAGAACTATGTTGAAAAAAAAAATGATTTGTATGTTAGTCAGCAAACAAGGAAAATCTCAGTCAGCTGAATTCATGAGCAATCCAGTAGGAAAAAAAGAGTTCTCTCAAGTTGATAAAATATGAAATCAGAGAGGCAGTGTAACAACAGAAAAACACAGGGTGAGAAGTTTGGAGACCTAGGATCTTGTAAGTCCTATCAGGGCATCAATGTTCTGAGCAAATCAGAAATACCGTATATACTCGAGTATAAGCCAAGTTTTTGTGCTGGAAAAACTCGGCTTATACTCGAGTATATACGGTAATTTCTGAATGTTATTCACCAGGATTGCCCTGGGGAGGAAATAAATAAGATATGGAAAAAATGAAAACAAGAAAGTATGTTTTAGGCTGGGCGTGGTGGCTCACACCTGTAATCCTAGCACTCTGGGAGGCTGAGGCAGGTGATTGCCCTGAGCTCACAGGTTCAAGACCACCCTGAGCAAGAGTGGGACCCTGTCTCTAAAAATAGTTGGGCATTGTGGCGGGTACTTGTAGTCCCAGCTACATCGGGAGACTAAGGCAAGAGAATTGTTTGAGCCTAATAGTTGGAGGTTGCTGTAAACTATGACAGCACGACACCCATGGCACTCTACCAAGGGTGACAAAGTGAGAAAAAAAGTCTCAAAAAAATAAATAAAAAGTATATTTTAATAGGAACACAATGCTTGTATTATTATGTTTAGAGACTCAGCACCTGCAGCTTAGTGGTTAGGGTGCCAGCCACATATACCAAGGCAGGTGGGTTTGTATCCAGCCTGGGCCTGTTAAACAAAAATGACCACCGCAACAAAAAAAGTAGCCAGACATTGTGGCGGGTGCCTGTAGTCCCAGCTACTTGGGAGGCTGAGGCAAGAGAATCGCCTAAGACTAGGAGTTGAAGGTTGCTGTGAGCTGTGATGCCACGCACTCCACCAAGGGTGATAAACTGAGACTCTGTCTCTACAAAAAAAAATTTTTTTAATAAAAAATAAACACTAATGAAAGCTGATTAGCAAAAGAAAAAAAAAGTTCCATGCATATTTTTTGTGATGTCCAACAACACAGACAAGAAAAATAAGTCCTCATAAAATCAGCATGCAGCCCACAGGCTGCAGGTTGGACACCCCTGTGATACAGAACGGTTATGGACCAGATGGGTCCTGTAAGTTTGTTCTTAAATTGAATCTGTGTGTAGTTTGGAACAGGTACATTTACCTATTACCTGTAATAGCCCCAATTTGTAAGTTCAAGTAGTGTAGAAGTCAGATGTTTGGAACCTGGGGACTGCCTCTCTACAAAGTGCTATGATATGCTACAGGCTGCATGTTTAGACTTAACCAAATTGATTTTATTCAAAAGAGAATCACCACATAATAATTTGAAATTTCACTTTAATTTTAAAACTACATGGTAAAGCAAAATTTAGGAAACTTTTTTTAATTTCTATTTTGAACATTTTTAAACATACACAGAAGTAGAGAATGTAGTATAATGAGACCTTCCTCACACACCCATGAATGGGGTCAGCACTCAGCCTCTGCGCCTGTCTCCAGGGACAGGGACAGGAACCTGCCCCTGCAACAGCTTCTTTGATCCACCACACCTCTGATTGCTAGAAAGGGCTTCCAGGTGTTGAACCAAAACTTATCCCCCCCTTAACTTTTTATTCCACTCTGTGGAGTAGCAATATTCAGGCCTTTTTATAAAACACTTCAAGTTAATGTTTCATTTTTCTGTATCTTTTATTTCTTTTTTTAGAGATAGAGTCTCACTTTATCACCCTAGGTAGAATACTGTGGTGTCACAGCTCATAGCAACCTCCAATTCCTGGGCTTAGGCAATTCTCTTGCCTCAGCCTCCAGAGTAGCTGGGAGTACAGGTGCCCGCCACAACACCCAGCTATTTTGTTGTTGCAGTTTGGCCGGGGCCAGATTTGAACCCACCACCCTCAGTCTATGGGGCTGGTGCCCTACCCACTGAGCCATAGGTGCCACCCTCATATTCTGTATCTGTGAATCTTGCAGCCCAATCAGAAAAAGGGTATTTCTAGAGAAAGGTTAAGGACGGAAAGGAAACAAGTCTGCCCACTCCCTGAAGGGACAGCACATGCTGGAGACCTGTTCTTCCTGCTCAGGGAGCGCCAGGGAGGAGGAGGTGGTGCTGGCGCTGTGTCATTCCTCCTTCCCCTCCCGCCTGTTTGCCCAGCTCTTGTGCCCCAGCATGGGGGTGCAGGGACAGACCTGCTTTGTCATAGACTCTGCATAGTGTACTGGGTTGACAGATATGGAACAGCCAGATCGTGGTCTGAACACTGGCCCTGCCTGGAGTAGTCTCTCCCTGGATGTGGAATTGAACTAGACGTTGTTTCTTTAAGGACAAGCAGACCTCGCTGTTGGCATTTGAAACTGCGATAGCCGTGCTCTGGGTGGTTTTTCTAGCTGTGATGCTGACCAGACTGGCAGGCTGGCACCTGTGTGGGGAGCATGGTCCTGGCCACAGAGGAAATAAGTGTCCCCAGACCCACAGATGCCATACTCTCTGCATCAGCCCACCCATCGGCAGCTTTGGTGACTTTCAGTAATGAACCAGGAGAGGAGGGACCTGGAGGCAGTGGCCCAGCTCTCTGACTCCGAGCCCTGGGGCTTGCCTAGCAACCATCATCTGAGTGGTACCTGTAGCTGCCAGGCACACTGCTGAAGGTGTCAATGTGTGTCTGGGAAGCCCAAGCCCTTGGGCTGGCTGTCTCAAAGTCTTCCAAGAGATCACAGTCTAGAGCAGTGGTTCTCAATCTGGTGGCTGCGACCCACAGGAACTGTATTAAAGGGCTGCAGCATTAGGAAGGTTAAGAACCACTGGTCTAGAGAGTTCTACTGCTTGAAAATCTGCCAAGACCCATTTTCATTTATAAAGCCGTGCATGTGTGTGTGTAGATAGATGTGGACAGCGATCAGTGCATCATATCCTTTATTTACAAAAATAACTCAGAATGAACTTCCAAACTAGCCCTCTCTATTAGCAGCTCTCCAGCACCAAGCCCAGGCCACCTGGACAGGCTGCCCCAGGGAACTATACCAAGTGACCTTGGCCCTCACCTGCGTGGCAGCTCTTCCTAGTACTAAAGTGGGATGTTGGCAAAAACACACAGGTGTCTGACACCAAAGATGTAGAAAGGGACTACCTTGTTCTCCCAACTGCTATCAGCTCAACCTCATGAGAAAACTCCTATTTCTCTTGGGCCTTAGGCCACCTGGGATCAAGGATACAAAATGAAACTTCCTATTTTGATAACAATAGCTGCTTGGTTTTTCTCTGAGACTGGGCATCACTGTTTGATCCATGGGAAGGAAAGACCAAAGCACCTATCAGCTGAGTTGTCATTTATGTGGTGTTTACTTAAGAGGCTCAGCTTCCCACCCACCTCCAAAGCAGGTACGCACCCATCGTGTCCTCCCTGAGGACTCACAGAGCACCAGGCGCCGGGCTGTGCCACCATAGCTGTACAGACGCAGCCGTGCTATACAGAGCCAGAAGGACAGTGGGGACACTCGCTGCTGTCACAGCGCACACTTGCTTACATGGAGCCCACTCCCTGCCAGGCTCTGACCTAACCAGTGACAAATAATGAGGTATTTGGTGCTCACAACACTTTACCTAAAAGATGAGGAATCTGAGATAATGGTTCAAGGTCACCCATGGAGACAGTAGATCCCGGCCTGCAGAATCCTTACGTTAACTCCTGCAGATTCTCTCTGCAAAGCAGGGCACAGATGTACGAACGACGACCAGGAGTGAAACTGCCCTGCCAGGAAATAACAACACATGTCGAGGAGTCGTGGAGTCAGGCCACCTGAAAGAGATCTGTGAAGGTGGAAGAAAGAAAGCTGAGACGGGCCCAGCCAAAGATGGTTTGTGGGAACAGGGCAGGCTGGGCCCTGGAGTTGGGACCTGGGGACGACTGGGCCCTTGGCACACTGCGGGGACCAAGCCAGGGAGAGTGACTGGAGTCAGATGGGGGAGGGACAGCAGGGCCAGGAGAGCCACAGAAGGAGAGTGGTTGGTACCCAAAGTGCCATCAGTGCTGAGTGTGGAGTGATGTGTTTAAATCTGTGTGCTGAGGAGGGAGAGGGTTGGACTCAGGACACCAGTTACTGCCAGAATCCAGGTGACAGGGTGGTCACAGCGGTCAAGAAGAGAAACGGCCCCAGGCAAGGTTGACCTGTACTTGACTTAGAATTGATAGCCACTGCCCAGCACACAGCTCCAGCCTTGCTTCTGCCAAAGATGAAACGACAATGCTAGTTACGGATCTTACCGGCTCTTACTTGAGGGTCATGAGCTGGGGCAGCCTCCCTTGTGTGGCAGTGGCACCGACAGTGGCTTTTGTAAGGTGGGGACAAGGAGACAGAACAGAGAAGAGCTGGTTAACATCAGCTTACTGGAGGTTACCTTTTGTAAGGATAAAAGCAGCAGGGAACTTCCTCATTACACTGACTCAGGTAGATTGGAATCTGCTGTTTTCAGGAGGAAAACAAACCCCACTCTGTTATGAGATCTCTCTGCTTCCCTACAGCTTTGGTTCGATGAGGTGGCATCTACTGGGAGTGACTCCAGGTGGGCTTGATCTTTGGCCTGTGGGGCCTAGTGTTGGCTAACACCCCCCCCCCCTTGGGTCAGGTTCCCACCTTTCCAGGTATCAGCAGTGCTCTCATCTGCTGTCACTCTGGGTTTCCAGTTCAATACATTGTCATAGGTTATCATCTGTCATTCCAGCCAAAGAGACCATTTGACATTTAGCAAACGGCTACATGCAATCATGTAAGACTTTTGAGAGAATACAGCACCCGGGAACCCATGTTATGACTGCCTGGAAGGTAATACAGAGAGTTTGGAATGGGCTGCAAGCCAGGGTCCCCAGGAACTAAAGCAACTAAAACGAAATGGATCAAAGAATGAGCTAGATGAGAAATCTACCCATTCTTCGTGACTGCATCTTTACAGTACGTGGCATAGTTATCCAGGTGCAAAAGGAGAGTTGGCAACTGCACGGCCATCTCTGTTCCAGGTAGGTAACAACTCTATTCCTCAGCATGCCATGGCTGGGCTAGATTAAAACAGGGAGAGAGACAAGTGAGTCTAGAGCATGACTCTAGGGAAGGAACTAACAGTTGTGTTACGGATATTTCTAAAATTACCCACCAGGTAGATTGAAAGATGTCTTAGGTCATATAAGGACTGGGGTTTGATGTAAGAGGTCCAATGCTCTGCCAAGTTACCTGCAGGATCTACTATGAAATTCTAATATCCACATTATCCTGCAAGTAAAAGTGGCAAGCACAGGCAAGGACAGATTAGGAGAGATACACATCTTGTTACAACGGGGAGTCTTGTTGCAATATCTTGGGGAAAACTGTCTACAGCATGAGGTCCTCAACTTCTTATCCTGGTTTGCAGTTTCAATGTCTCTGGTGACAGCATCAGGTAGTCTGGTGAGCTCTCTGCAGCCCACACATCAGGCACGAGGCCTGTCTTTTGAAATTTACATTGTCCAGGCCTGTCACAGTGGCTTACGCCTGTAATCCTAACACTGGGAGGCCGAGGCAGGAGGATTGATTGCATTCAGGAGTTCAAGACCAGCCTGAGCAAAAGTGAGACCCCTATCTCTAATTTTAAAAAAATAGAAAAACTAAGACAAGAGGATAATTTGAACCCAAGAGTTTGAGGTTGCTGTGAGCTATGACACCATAGCACTCTATGCAGGGCAACAGAATGAAACTCGGTCTCAAAAATAAATAAATACATAAATAAATAAATATGAAATTTACATCATCTAGTTCCATTTATAGGGCTTCAGGAACACAGCAGTTCTTGTTCTTAGTTGGAGAGTTGTTGCCAGACATTGGAGGAAATTAGAAGAGTTCAAGATCCAGTTAGGCTACAGGTAGATTAAATAATAAAGACTCAAAAACCATGAACAGGGCCATAATCTAATCATGGGTGCACTATAGTTTTTTTTTTCCTGAAGCATAATTCACGGTTACATCCATTTTTATCAGAGATCGTCAGAATGAGACTTATTTGCAAAATAAATTTAGACTCATCAAATTTGGCTTCACTGTTTATGTAAATGCAGAAGAATAGCAACTGATCACATACCTTCTTTTTAAGTTTGTTTTGCTGGAACTTCAGATGAATAATCTCAGGTTGGACTTGTAAAAACCTCTTAACGCTAGAAACCAATCCAAGGCAGACTTCAGACTTTATCTGGGGTCACTGTCCACTCTCAATGACATCCCCGTCAAAGCCTCAGTAATATAGTCATTATTTCTAACTGTATCCTGTTTTTCTTATTGAACTAGGCAAGTAAATACTTATCATAAAAATAGGAATATTCATGAATATTTTCTAATTCTAGAGGGATCGGGTAGGGAGACAAAGTAACATTATTGTTTGCAAATACATTATTGTTTGGCAAAAGTATACTTTACCAAGTTGCTGTAAGTTGTAGATAGCTTTAGAGAAAAATACGTTCCCTTAGTCTGAAAAGTCTCAAGCTGTTGCCCTGTGTACAGTGCCCGTGGCATAACAGCTCACAGCAACCTCAAACTCTTGGGCTTAAGCAATTTTCTTGCCTCAGCCTCCAAAGTAGCTGGACTACAGGCACCTACCACAAAGCCTGGCTGTTTTTTGGTTGCAACCGTCATTGTTGTTTGGCGGGCCCAGGCGGGATTTGAACCCACCAGCATTAGTATATGTGGCCAGCGGTCTACTCAATGAGCTATAGGTGCCACCCAGAAAAGATATATATTAGAGAGCAAACAATGTTTCATATAAAAAGTCATGAAAATTATCCTCATCAGTAGATTCAGTCCCATGTAGTTGATTCCTGTTCTGTTTTACTGTGGGCCAACAGTTTCACGAAACCATCATTTCTTCATTAGAGTTCTAGAAATTGGCTTGGCGCCTGTGGCTCAAGCCGCTAAAGCGCCAGCCACATACACCTGAGCTGGCGGGTTCCAATCTAGCCAGGGCCCACCAAACAACCATGACGGCTGCAACCAAAACATAGCCAGGCATTGTGGCAGGCGCCTGTAATCCCAGCTACTTGGGAGACAGAGGCAGAAGAATTGCTTGAACGCCTGTAGTCCCAGCTACTTGGGAGACTATGGCAGGAGAATCACTTGAGCTGTAATGCCACAGCACTCTACCCAAGGTGACAGCTTGAGGCTCTGTCTCAAAAAAAAAGAATTCTAGAAATCCTCACCTAGTCCAGTGGTACACACATGATCTGAAAGTTACCAGAAATGTGTACTTAAGGGTACCTGTCAGTGTCTTTTCATGAATCTGGAAATGATCTTAGAGAAGAGCCAAAATAATAATGGTGGTTGACAGAGATTTAGAATGACCTTGGTTAAAAATCAAATGAGAAGGAAAGTGCCTGTGGCTCAAAGGAGTAGGGTGCTGGCCCCATATGCTGGAGTTGGTGGATTCAAACCAAGCCCCGGCAAAAAACTGCAAAAAAAAAAAATAATAATAATAAAATAAAATGAGAATTTGATTATGATAATGATGCAACTCACAGGGAAATTTGATCATTTCTGTGGCAGACACACTGACTCAATAACCATACTATGACTGATGATATATTAAATTTCTAGGAATCTCATACATTCTTTGGAACACTTAAATCAATAACATACCTGTAAATATAACTTTTTTATTTCTTCTTTTATTTTATTTATTTATTTTTTGAGACAGAGTCTCACTATGTTGCCCTTGGTAGAGTGTCGTGGTTACTGTGAGCTCTGATGTCACAGCACTCTACTGAGGGTGACAAAGTGAGACTCTTGTCTCAAAAAAAAGCCAAAATATTTAAAACATTTGGTAAAATATGATCTCAATTATCTACTTAGTCAAAGTGACAATAAAATATTTCAAAGGTAAATACAGAAGATTACGTAGTTGTGACTAAAACTCTTTTTTTTTTTTTTTTTTGAGACAGAGTCTCAAGCTGCCTCAGCCTCCCAAGTAGCTGGGACTACAGGTGCCCACCACAATGCCTGGCTATTTTTTGGTTGCAGTTGTCATTGTTAATTAGCAGGCCCGGGCCCTGTTCAAACCCGCCACCCTAGGTGTATGTGGCCAGCACCCTGCCAACTGAGCTACAGTGCCGCCCAAAACTCTAACTCTTAATATTGAGAAGACTTACCTTTCTTAAGTAATCAGCAATCTAATAAAAGACAGCACGAAGCACAATAAATTACCTTAATAAAACACAAAATCTTTGTTTCCCAGACCAAGTACTTAAAAGAACAAAACCCTCCACATTCTCAGACCAATACTCCAAGAAAACTGTCATTTTAACAGAAAAGACCAAATTGTTCCTTTGTATAAATGTATTAAAACCTATTTAGTAAATCCTTATAAATGAATCCATCCAGTCTCATTCAGCTTTGATTCCATAAGATTTTCACATCCATAGCTTTCAAGGTGGCTGACATCTATAATCCTAACACTCGGGGAGGCCAAAGTGGGAGGATTACTTAAGCTGATGAGTTCCAGACCAACCTGAGCAGGAGTGAGACCCCCATCTCTACTAAAAATGAAAAATGGAGGCAGGAGGATCACAAGAGCCCAAGAGTCTGAGGTTGCTATAGGTTATGATGCCACAGCACTCTACCCAGGGTGACAGAGAGAGACTGTCTCAAAAAAAAAAAAAAAAGAAAGAAAGAATTTCACATCCCCTTTACAATCTCCTGGTTTGTTTGTTTTTTTTGCATGACTGATATATAGCAAGCAATTCAACAATTCACTTTACTGTGCTTTCTTCTTTTAGGTTGGATTTATAGTTTTATGATGTTAAGAACACGAACCTATCTGACTACAAACCCAGGCAAAAAATACATGTCTGTATTAAATTCAATGCTGAGAATTTTAAAGACATCTCCTTTTTTTATTTTCCCAACAATTTTAACAACTGGTTTATTTATATCAACAGAAAACATGCCATACTCTGCAAAACAATTTAAAGAGGTTTACTCTGAACCACACCAAGAAGCCTTGAGCAAATGGACTCTATGGGATGGGTTTACAATTTAGTTTCATACCTAAGATGGGAATTACATACCTATGAGGTGAAGTTATAAATCATTATGTGAAAAGCGTACATTGATTTGGCCCCAAAAGGTGGAACATCTCAAAAGTTGGTGGGGGCGTACATGTTATAGGTAGGTGAAAAGAGTCTTTAGTTGACAACTAGATGAAAGCGTTAGGCTCTCAAAGACAAACTACAGGATATATGCCCAGACTTAAGTGGTTTGTTGTGTATATTGAGGACCTGCAGGTGTGTCTCCAGAGCCTTAGGCCTGTTAATGAGTCACCAAGGACATCTCTAAGAAGTGTGAGGCATGATGACAGAAGTCTAATCTTCCTTTTTATGACTAGCAACTCAGTTTTAGGGATTCCCTTGGCCCAGAGGGGATCCAATCAGTCAGCCACGGGCCAGGGGTGGGGGACTTCAGATTTTATTTTAGTTCACATTTACCAAAAATTTAACCAAGTCACATGAACTAAAAACCAATCGAGCTCGTGTCTATTTTTCTGAGAGAATACTTAATTTAAGTTCTTATTTTTTTTCTTTAAGCCAATTAAATAGAGCCCTTTATAAATTCTGTAGTTTGTCTCTGATTAACAGACCCTTATCTTAACTCAACATTCCTCTTTGACTCTTGCTCTATTAGCCTACCTCTTTCAGCTGATTGCCAACTGAAGCATCTTTAAGCCCACGTATACTCTTTCAATCATTTCACAGAATGCAGCTTATTTTCCATTGACAGTATCTAGAGGGAAGGCTTGGCCTCTTTCCCGCTTCTTATGGAAATGGGCTCCATTCACCGTCTCTGGAGACCACATCTTGCTCTGTAACCATGTCTTTCTTTTCCTTAATAAATTTTGGGTTTTTTACCTATTTAATTATTTAGAGTGGGCTAAGTGCCATGGACCCAGCTTAGTTCACAGCAACCTCAAACTTTTGGACTCAAGCTTTTGTCCTGCTTCAGCCTCCTGTGTGACTGGGATTACAGTTGTCCACGGCAGGCTCAGCTCATTTTTCTATTTTTGGTAGAGACAGGGTCTCGCTATTGCTCAGGCTGGTCTCAAACTCTTGAACTCAAGCAATCCTTCTGCTCGGCCTCCCAGAGGGCTAGGATCACAGGTATGAGCCCCTGTGCCTGGCCTCCTCAAACTTCCACACTTGCCTTTAAATAATAATAATTTAAAAAAAAAAAAGTTTCCTTTATTTTATAGGCAATAAAAGGGAGGGCTGAGGTAAATGGTTAAGTTCTTGAGAGGCCCAGGAGCCCTACATTTTACAGAAGGTAAAAGGTAAAGGGAGGGAAGGAAGCACCAATTACGCTGCTGTCCCTGGGAAGGTGGAAGAAGGTTTGATCTTATATCGGTTCTGCACCTGAGAGATTAATTTGTAGCCAACATTTACTAGCAAGGCTGGGTGCAGTGGGTTACACATGTAATCCCAGCACTCTGGGAGGCCGAAGCGGGCTGGATTGCCTGAGTTTAGGAGTTCGAGATCACCCTGAGCTAAGGCGGTTATGGCAAGCACCTGTAGTCCCAGTTACTTGGGAGGCTGAGGCAGGAGAATCACTTGAGCCCAAGAGTTTGAAGTTGCTGTGAATTGTGACGCCAGGCACTCTACCGAAGGCAGGTGACAAAGTGAGACTCTGTGTCAAAAAAACAAAAACAAAAAAACATTTACTAACATGGAATTGAACAGGCTTTTGTTTAGGAGCTAAACTTAGCTGGTAGGCCTAGAGTTACAATTTGCACATCCATGTTGTCCCTGTTTTTGGCAGCCTCCAAGGAATTTCCGTATGAATGATGCTGCCTCCCTCCCCAGATGTCTGAGGCCTCTTACCCTCTGGTGGGGTCTGCTGACAGCTGAGGCCTGTTAGCAACAGCTGCTCTGTGTGGAAGGGAGTGTTGCAGGACTCAGCTCCAAGCTTGACCTTTCCTTTTGCATAAGAAGTTGGGGGAAGGGTTGTGAGATTGTTATATTCCTTTACCCACCCAGTCTCTGTCTGCAGGTGAACCAGACCCCTCCCCCCCATCATTATCCTGGCTCTGTGATGGCATCACCATCTCATTCTCAGAACACTGCGAGTCCTTCTGACTCCTTCGTGCTGCTTGCACAATCAGGCATCAAATATAGACGTGCATTTCTTAAAAGTTCTCCTGTCTTAGCACAGGCTGCCGTAACAAGACACAACACGCTCCATGGCTTCAGCAACAGAAGTTAATTTTTCACAAATCTGGAGGCTGGGAGGTCCAAGATTAAGGTGCCACCTGCTCGGCTCCAGGTGAAGGCCTTTTCCTGGCCTTTGCTGCCTTTCCTAGGCAGGTGCTCTGGGCAGGGGAGCCAGTGAAGGTGCTACTCCCACCCTTCTTACCCTCAGAACCTCATCTAATCCTAATTGCCTGGAGAAGTGCCGTCCCTAAATACCTCACCACGGGGGGGGGGGGGGGGGGCGGGGTTCAAACACTCAAACCCAAAAACGGCGCGATAGGTTACCCTGGACGGCACCTATGTCAGGCGGGGCGCCCGGTCCC